>JAQIWA010000588.1:0-28496 GCA_034693305.1 Eueremaeus valkanovi
TTAAACTAAGTAGCAAGTTAATTTTTCAAATATTCAGCATATTTTTCAAAATGCCAATTATCAGGCTACAAATTGATGAAAACAGATTGAAAATCGAATTACCCAGTGAAAAGTTATTCAACTTTGAGCGACAGTACTTAGAGTTGTCCACTAGTGTATATTACAAAATTGTGTGAAATATAAATAAATGAAATTTTCATTTTTGTTAAATGCTAAGCAATTCAAAAACAATTTGTAACCCTGGTCAAAATGTATACTATAAATTGCATACCGGACAAATTGCTCGGCTTTTACTGCAGTGAACATTAAGCCCAGGAGCAAAATTGATCAAAAGACCAAGAGTTGAATAAAAGGATAATAAAGGAAAGCGAATATTAGTTTTATTTAACTTTGTTGTCGGCTAAATTTTGGAATAATGAGGGTTTAACTAAGGAAACAATCAGGCTAGTTTTCATGACAACAATCCTGATTTTGTCCATAACTTATGGACCATAAGCCTAGAAGACGCAGAGCTAATCGGAATCACGTGTTTTATCCCGTTTTCCCAGAAATATATCACAAAATTGTCTTTTATTCTATGCGAGCAAAACAGATGTTATATTCGGGTTTAATTGAAAATTCACCAAATTATAGACAAATTGGTTCACTTCATTAAACTGTCTAGCTCAATAAACGTGCAGTATAAATTTGTCCAAGTATATAATTGCTGGAAATATAAGCTTTAATTGAATAAACATGATTATTCATTGAATAGTTTGATCCTGAATGTGACAAAGACTGTACAGACCGTACAGACTGTGTATATTTCAATCATTTACATAATGGATAAGAATATAAATGTTATGAATAGAAAGTGTAAACCAGTTATAAACAAATCATTTATTTCACTCTCAAAGTCGGCGGATATACAGAACGTATAAATCACTAACAGATCAGACGTTCAAACGTATTCACGGACTGACACAGAAGTGCTGTACAATTGATTTGATAAGAGTTTAATATTCTTAGTGAACATAGATTTATGAATCAGACAACGCATCCATTCCTATACAGTGTATAACACTATTATATTTACGCTACGTCTCAATACTGTTAAGCAGAGTTGCGGAAGAAGTTCCGGTCAAAATAACTTCTAGTTTCAAAAATCAACAAAATACCCTCCGTTGGTTTTGAGCAGATCTTATTATACCTTCTTTAATTATTTTGCTAGAACAAAAATGATTTAATCAAATATTGGCTGAACTCGGGTCAAATTGTGTAAAAATGTCAATTTTTATGAAAATTTGACCTTTGGGCAAATTTACAATTTTTTCATTGAATTTGCCGCCATTTTTAAATATCCCCTTTTAAGGGGGTATTGAATGAAAATACACAATTTTAATATTGCACTCCCCCCCTGGAAGCGTGGGTCTTCCGCATCTCTGCTGTCAAGCCGGGACAGTAGTGAGGAATTATTTTTGTTAGTCTTATAGTTTGGAAATAAGTTTATTTGTTTTTTCAAAGACAGAGGAAATGGATTTGTTCTCTAAATATTTTCTACTCTATTAACTCAATTGTGAGGATTAACTTCTAAAGCGTTTTTCACCCGATTAGTTGAAAGCATTCTCAATAAGATTCTTAATGCCGTACTATAATAGTAATCTGAGCCTGGCAGCCAAAATAAAAATACTACCTGGGTGGGCTCAGTTACAATTGAGGTATATTACAGTAAATATTGAATAATAAAGTCATATAAAGTCAGGGTGTTCTGTTCTGGGTACATTGATTAGCCAGACAAGTTCTAACTTAATCATATGTCTGGACAATATTTTCGAGTTCTCACACATTTTCTTAATAAGAATTCGTATTCTTTTAATGAATATGTTATTAAAGGCTCGCATTTGAGGTCCGGTCAGTCCGAGAGTCGAGACGAGCATTAAGTGATGTCTCTGTTTGTCTGTCTTTGCGTTTAGAGCTTTAATTAGATTAACTGTATTTATAAATAGCTCTGAATTTTATTGCAATACATATTGATTTTGTTTAATAACAAATTGTTTGACGACTAGTCTCCTGGACTGCCAGTGCAGTCAAAACAAAAATATAATTCAATTTTAATTTTTATGGCTTTGAATATAATTAAAAATATTCATATAATTCACACGCCTTTAAGAATAAGCGCTTTTATAGAGAAATTGCTTATATTTGTTGCACTTTTATGATAGGACTGACCAACAAATCAATGCTAACTCTATGCAAATGTTTCAGTACTTACTGTCTCTGACTTTTTGCTTTGACTTCACGGTCGCTGAGATCACACTATTTTGGTTTGTCTTACTGTAAGAATCTTTAGCACATCCGTCACAGCTCTTCTTCCCTCTACTCGCCGCCCCTTTTCACAGTCGGTCCCCTAAATCAGAGATCAGCCAAAATCCCATTGAACTGACGACAGGAAGAGCACGAATAGAGACGAATAGAAACAGTTTTTGGAACAGTTATAGGACTTATAGCAGACATAGAGAGCGAGAGAGCGAGACATTAGACTTAGAAGTGATGCTAATTATTAGATCTTAAAGACATCACAACTCTATTCGCTCATAAAAATCAGTCGCCTTTTGAAAAGTGTGTTCAGAACAATAGAAAGTTTCATAGCTTATTGGTTGATAGTTTATTATTTTTTCTGCCAGTTTAGTTCAGCTCAATTTTTATTATTTTTCATAAATCTATTTCAAATCTATATTTAAAACCGAAAAAAAAGGTTTTAATTATTAAGAAAACTAAATGAATATTAATTTTCTCGATATGAGTGAAGAATTTGATCTAAAATTTTTCGATATGAGTGCTAACAAAAAATTTTTGGGAAGCGATTACTCAACGGAAAGTTCTTCGTCTGAAAGACTGGACGACAACAGTGTTGTTAGTGAACCACAACTTATACAAACAGATAAGCCGTCGCGTAAACGGAGGAAAAGTGTTTGTTATAAACATTTGTCTGACTGTTCTTCTCGTTTAAAAAAGCGTATGATATGTCCGCCGCCTTCACTACAGGCCTCTGCCCAGTCGTCCGGTGCCAGCAATGATGATTCCTCTGGTGCTCAGTTGGATGAGATGCAGAACCAGAGAGTTTTGGCTAATGTTAGGGAAAGACAAAGAACACAGTCTTTGAATCACGCGTTCACACAATTGAGGAAAATAATACCGACTCTGCCGTCGGATAAACTCAGCAAAATTCAGACACTCAAGTTGGCCTCGCGCTACATACAGTTCTTGTACCAGGTTGGTTTTTATTACAATCGAATTTTATCCTTTTTTTTGAAGAATTTTTTCATATAATTATTTATTTTCCAATATTTATCAAAAATCAATTCAATTGAAATTTTTTTTATTTTATTACTTAAATTGCATTCATTTTGAGACCTCTTTCATATGTTCTGGATCAATTACAGTCAAAAATCTTATAAGGCAGGTTGAACAGACAGCCATTAAGATGACTCGGCTCAATATTTACTCATCCTATGACAATATTTTGACAAGTTCATATCATAGAAAAGGCCAATGCTTTCAGGCCTGCTATGAATTGTAAGCCGCGATTGCCATTCAATATTGATTGTCCCAGAGCTCATCATTTGTCAAACATTTATATTATAAATGAATGACCAAGCTTACTAATCTTAGAACAGAGATTTTGACACAATTTTTGAGTCCTTACGTAAAAAAATATTTTTAGTATTCAATTAAAGTATTTGTTTACAAATATTTATGAATATTCGCAATGAACTTAACGATTGATATTTGACTTAAGAGTTGTTAAATTGAATTATGGTATGCACTGAATGGAAAACATTTTATACATTTATGCGACAAATCTGCTATAAATTAGACTCAATTTCAAATCTGAGCTATCAATACATCAAATCCGAGTATACATTACATTACTATGGTTTGTTCAGCGTCTCATCGAGAATCTAACCTAGCTTATTTCCACTGTGAATTGCATATATGGCCCTGAACATTTATTGCTAAAAAACTCATCTCTTTCTTTCCTATTCATTTGACCCGTAATATCAGAGGTCAAGCCCTGAACACAAGCATTCATTCAAATATGATCTAAAAAATGCTTAAAATTCTTGAAAATATTTTTATTATTATTACTATTGCACTAACTCTTCGCGTAATGGGGCCGACACATGTGTAGCTCATTTTTTATGAATTGAAAAATTTCTAACACATGTGCTTTTTAAATCTTGCGTTTCTTAAGAATAATAATTAATTAAATATTTTGCTGCTAATTTTTTATTGGGTATGTGCAAGCTCATCTCAGGCATGGAGCGCAGGGGCGAGGGTGGGCTACAGCTATAAATAGAACCTATAATAAAGTTCTCGACTTAAGAGGTATTAAAAAAAGTCTTTATTTTATTATTTATAGGTTTTACGTAAAGAGGAGCCAATAGACAGCCGACTGGCCACTGCCTGTTCCTATGTGGCCCACGAGAGGCTCTCCTATGCCTTCTCGGTCTGGCGTATGGAAGGCGAATGGAATTGCGATCTCATCTGAATGTTCACAACAACTGCACTAAACTGTTCTTCTGTGCGAGGAATGTGTTTCAAGACATTTACGTTTTTCTCTGAACTTCCAACTAATGAACAAATGGCGGAACTAATGATTCATCTTTAAGAGCAATCTTCACAAACCTATCCTAACCTCAGTCTACAGTCAATAGCATACATACAGTACTCTCTGAGAGGACTCTCTCGTCCGCGCAGTCGAGTATATCCTATCCATTGGTTCTCATATTTCTTGTCTTACCCGACATCGTATATCCCTCTCCCCTCTCAGTCACATCCCTGTCTCTCTCTATCTCTCTCCAGTCCCTCTCTCTCAGCTGTTATAGCCTATCCATCCCTCCCATTCCCAGCTTCACTCCTCTGACCTTCGCTCCAGTACTCCCTCTCTAATACTCTCGACAGGAAAGACATAAAGGTTTGAAGAAATGGTTTGTTAAAGATTTTAAAGATTTTTCTCTCTTTTAATTAGAAATCACTTTTGAATGTATGATATTTTTTGTTCTTCAAGCGAGCCCTCAGATTCAGTGCACTCTTTGACCTTTCTTTCCGAAAATTTTCAAAAACTATTTCATTTTAAAAGACAGAAAAATCTTTAACAAAACAAAAATATTTTATTTAAAGACAGTATTTATTTGTTTTATAAACATATTATATATTTCTTATAAATCTATTTAAAAAATTTTTTTTTATTAAATACACATTCATTCCTGAAATATGATAAATGTCATTAAAAAATAAAAATGAGCATGACACTATATTATCCAATATTTAACTGTATTATATTTGGCATTTATTTTGATAAAGCATTCTTTAACTCTTGATTTAAGACTAAAATTTGATTTTTTATTTATGACAACAAATAATATGAAACGAAAATCTTTTTTATAACAAAATATGATTTTAACAAATGATAGAGAATTTGAGTTAAGTTTGATATTAAATAAGATTTTTATAATAAAATATACAAAAACTGACGGACAGACTATGCTATGCTTAATATCCACCGGACATTCCACCGCCTCCTTTACCGCCGCCGCCTCCATAGCCTCCACCACCGCGGCCACCGCCTCCACCGCCATAACCTCCGCCGCCTCCACCTTTACCTCCTCCGCCGCCGCCATAACCTCCTCCACCCATTCCCCCGCCGCCATATCCTCCACTTCCTCCACCACCGCTGCCTCCATAGCCTCCTCCACCACTACCTCCGCCTCCATAACCACCGCCGCCGCCGCCTTTGCCTCCGCCGCCGCCTATCGTTAAAAATGAGTTAAATTAATAAAAATATTGCAAAATCTTATGCCTATTAATACCGCCGCCATAGCTGCCACCGCCTCCTCCGCCGTACATTCCTCCTCCACCTCCTGTTGACAATAATAAATGCATTGTTTAATTGTGATAAACATAATACAAATTAATTAATAACTGACCGCTTCCTCCATATCCACCTCCGCCGCCTGACATACCGCCATAGCCTCCGCCGCCGCCTCCTTTACCACCGCCGCCGCCGCCGCCATATCCTCCTCCACCACTACTACCGCCGCCATACCCTCCACTTCCTCCACCACCGCTACCTCCATAGCCTCCTCCGCCACTACCGCCACCTCCATACATTCCTCCACCACCGCCGCCTCCTTTGCCTCCTCCGCCATATCCTAAAGTAAATCATAAATCAAATGCAGTTTTAATGGATTTAAAAAATTTTAATTTTTGTCAATCAATTAAATCGCAAAACGATCCGTAAGTTTGGGATTGGGATAACCCGGATGATTATGCTTTAAAATATCATTATGAATAGCACCAGTGCACTCCTGTCTGTGCTTATTTTTTAATCTGAGTCGTATTTATTATATAAGAAATAAATAAAATGATTGAAATGAATGAAAAATTTATTATTAATGAAATGAATGACAGATTATATGAATTCAAATGAATTGTGATTTTGAAATAATGAATGCAATGTTAGGACGACTTATAATTCAGATTCGTTTGATTTTTTGTCGAATCAATTATGTTTAGGACTATATCTTTTGACTCTGGGTTCAATGATGAATGCAATTGTATCGTGGCATTCGGAATGAGCCAGGACAAGTCTACTTCGGCTGATTTTAATTCATATAATTCTATTTAAATTAAAATTAGAAATCAATTAAATATTATTCAATGTTTTTGATGTGATTTTTGAAAATCAAGATAACCCAGTTGATATTTTAACCTAGCTAAACCACAGGGTATTATGATCAGGTGAAATATTGGCCTTTACCTCTCCCAAGAATTAGTACTGAAGTAAACTACCAAGCTACTAACATGACTACCAAGTTTAACCTTATTATGGTCAGACAGAATTAAGAATTTCTGCAAATGAACATGGTTAATTGAACTAGACCTCGATCTGATATCGTAAATATTATCTTGTTGACTTTTGAAACTATGATTATACGACACAAATCACTTCAATTATTATTGAAAATCCTTCTCAGCTTAGGATAGAATACAATAAGAAAATTAATATCATTTCAATACCTCCGCCACCGCTTCCACCATATCCTCCTCCGCCACTACCACCGCCGCCATAACCTCCTCCACCACTTCCTCCGCCACCATAACCGCCTCCTCCACTGCTGCCATACATTCCACCGCCGCCGCCTCCTTTACCACCGCCGCCACCATAACCTCCTCCGCCGCTACTACCGCCACCATAGCCTCCACTTCCTCCACCACCGCTACCTCCATAACCACCACCTCCTGAGCTACCGCCGCCTCCATAACCACCTCCTCCTGAGCTACCGCCGCCTCCATAGCCACCACCTCCTGAGCTACCGCCGCCTCCATAGCCACCTCCTCCTGAGCTACCACCGCCTCCATAACCGCCTCCACCACTACTGCCATACATTCCTCCGCCACCGCCTCCTTTGCCACCTCCGCCGCCATAACCTCCTCCTCCCATTCCGCCGCCGCCATAACCTCCTCCTCCACTTCCACCACCACCATAACCTCCACCGCCGCCACCTTTGCCGCCTCCACCATAACCTCCTCCACCCATTCCGCCGCCACCATAGCCTCCTCCGCCACTACCACCGCCGCCATAACCTCCACCACCACTTCCACCGCCACCGTAACCGCCTCCTCCACTACTGCCATACATTCCTCCGCCTCCACCGCCTTTGCCTCCGCCGCCGCCGCCATAACCTCCTCCACCCATTCCTCCGCCACCGCTACCGCCATATCCTATAAAATAAATGATAAAATAAAATGTTTGAAAATGATTGAAAAGTTTCATTGATATAATGACTCGAAGGCTTGACTAGAACAGGTCGGTCGGTCATAAAATGCCTGAGGATGAACACCCCTAAGGAAAGGTGGTTTTAAAAGATTATTCAGATTCTCATACTTTTCTCCATTTATACTATTATTTAATTATTACTATTCTTTGTCTAATATAGCAAATGAAGATATCGATGCGGATTTGAACAAGGTCTTTGTATTATCATTATCAAATATAGACTAAGCTAGCATGCACCTTTCTAAAACTATTCAACGTTGGCTATAATTTTCCGCATCACTAATACTATCATAATTTCAAAACTAATACTAATGACTGAAAATCGATGAAAATTTTAGCAAATATTTAGAATTTATTGTAATTTTAATTAAAGCGAAAACAATATACTGTATGAGAGAGTTATCTCACCTCCACCTCCACTGCCGCCATAACCTCCTGGAAGTAAAAAATAATAATAAATATAATTAAAATCTATTTCAAAAGAATGTCTTTATTTGTATGAACTCTTTTAAACTACTCATCGATTAAACTAATATTTTAGGCTATTATTCAAAACGAATAAATAAAATGATTTTTTATATTCCGTAACAAATAGTGTCAAAGCTTTTAATGTAATTAAAAGAAATGTTTGAAATTCCGGGTATAGTATAGTTATAGAGGACTCACCGAAGTTATCATTAAGTAATCCCATTTGGATGAACATAAAGCCTAACAAAGCATTCAATTCTCAATTAACTATAAATATTTCGGAAATTCATTATAAGTTTTTTTCATGCATTCAATTAAAATCAATTTTTAACTTCAATATTAAGAATGCATTTTATTTTCTTATATAATCAAACTAATGGTCAGAAAAGTTCAAAAAACTTCGGCTTATCTTATATTTCATAAAAGTTTTTGCAATTTTTTAGTTTCAAATAATAGTTTACTTTAATTCAATTTTTAAATATTTTATCAAAACTTAATTTATTTTCTTAACTAAAAATAATTTGAAAAATTTTTCTGAAAAATTAATCAAAACTCAGGCTTACCTCCACCTGAACCTCCGCCACCATAACCACCGCCGCCCATCCCTCCTCCACCATAACCTGGAAGATTAAGAGGATAGAAATTTAATCTATCTCACTTCCATACACAACAAATAAGACATGAACTTTTGAAATAAAGCCAATAGTGTTTCGAGTGAGCTTGGTCATTATATACAGTACAGTATAACAGAGCAAAAATAACAATTGAATTACGATTTTTTTCATAATAAACGTCTTCAAAGTTAAAATATCTTGACTGGATTAATAATTTGATTTGGAACACTGAATGTGTACGGGTCGGTTTAAAATTTGCTTGAAACAAAATCATTTTTCATTATAAGTATTGACATATAATTTAGATATTATTTTAAAAGCATATAAACTGAGTTTAATCTAATATTTTAGCTTGATCAGTTTAATTCTATCTCAGATAAAACCATATAAATGTAGTCAAGCTAACCTCCTCCACCACCTTTACCGCCGCCGCCTCCTCCGTAACCTCCGTTTCCACCGCCGCCGCCGCCATATCCTCCACTTCCGCCACCACCGCTACCTCCATAGCCACCACCGCCGCCACCCATTGACCAACTTGTGTGGACGGCGGCCAACACACACAAACATATCAAAGAATATTTCATTTTATTTATAAAAAAAAGTTTTTTGAAATTTAAAAATATATTCAATAAATAAATAACGAAATGAAAAAACTTTTAACTATTTTATAACAACATTAACGATACGAAAAAGTGAATTCACTTTTCTCTCACTCTCTCTGGGCTTTCACTCTCCTCTCGATTGATATCAAACTTAACGCTACTTTTTATGGCCGGAGAGGAGAAAAAGTATATAATTTTTTTACAATATTCAACCGAACTGTTTGGCTGAGAGACTGTTTTTATATCCGTTTTTGCGAACAATAAATATATTTTTATGCGAATAAGAAAAGTAGGAGAAGTGGAGGAGGAGTTGAAATCTATGGTAAGTCTGGGGACCAGTTGTTGAAGTACTGCACAACACAATCGAAACGCACAATTGGGATCAGCTCTACAAACACTGATCGCATCCACTGATGATTAATAAGAAAATAATTTACTTATATTTCGTAGCCATTCGTAGCTAATAGTCGGAGAGATATTAGTTGTAAAGAGAGAGTTAAGAACAAAAATATGTCTCAATAGAAGTGATGTCAAGGTTTACATCAAATCATTTGTCAAATTACGAAACATTATATTTGATATTAATTTTTAAATTAAGTTTATTTGACTCATATATAAAAATATTATAAAACAATTGAATTTAGTCTCGATTTTCAACCATTTTATACGACTCTTACAGTAAGAGTCTTACTATAAAACTAAATATTTTTTTGCATCAATTCATCAAAATATACATTAAGTTTATTTTTGATTCACTATTTTTTTGGATAAACTAATCATAATATTAATCAAAATCTTATATAAAACTTATATTAGAAAAAAAGGTATATAAAAAAGAGATGAAAAAAAAGTTTCTGATATTTAAATCACATAATTGTTAAATAATTAATTCCTAAAAATACTTTCAAACAGTGTATACGAGAATTCAATTTCCTATACATTAGAATAAATTTTGTTGAGAAAAGAGAACTTTCAGAGCTCTCACACCCTTTGGATAGAAAATAAAAAATATGAATAAAAATTTGGGAGAAATAAGATTTTAATCGCTTTTTCTTCTTATCATTTGATTATATGACTGCAAAAAAATACTGACTTAAGTCAACAGATTAGCCGATTCTGAATGAATTATATTCAATTATGATCTGGTTAATCGGAAAGTTCACCACTGAATGCAAACGTAAATAAATTCTGGCTATCATTAAAAATCGTATAAATTTTAAATATATTCACAATTCAATTGTCATTTTTAAAGCCTATTTAGACTAATCGTTTCGGTTTTCAAAATAAATTATTCATTTTTTTTGCTTTCTTTTCTCCAAAATTTTTATTTTCTTTGCGAAACATTTTTTTTAAAACTGTATTTCAAGAGAAAAATTATTTATATTTTTATTGAAAGTGTTTTTACATTTTTTTGCCGAACTTTTAATTCAAATATAAAATTAAGTAAAGATTCAAATATTTTGCTTAAAGCAAAATCACTTTCTTGACTGTCTGGACGTATTTCTCAGGAATTCACAGGACCAAGGGGGTATTGCCTATTCAATCAAGCCCTAAAAGAAATAACTGGCCCATAAATTATGCTAAGATATTGATCAGAGTTCGAGGTTATTCCTAATGCAGTCGATAATTATGTGAGAAATTTTAGAAATGTTTTAATTTTACAAAATTCAGCCCAAAGTAAAATAAACATATACGGGCACAACAATCTCTTGGCCACCCCTGGAGTAGGTTTAGATATATTTTGGTTGCGACGAGTGAGGAGAGAGTGAATGTATTGGAGTAGAGAACAGGTATTGTTGTGCGAACTCTGACCCACTTCTGACCGGTTTTATCATTGAGTGCTTTACAAATCATTCATTAGTTTTTCTAAAAAAGAAGTCAATAATTATTATATTATATAAGACTCAGAAAAAAAGTAGCAAAAGATTTAGAGAAGAAAAGTTGGTTTAAAAGAAAAATAGATTTAGAAATCATTTAATACTTATTCAATTTCATAGCCAATTGCTTCCCAAACTCTATTCATTCTTGCCGTCAGATCGGCAGTCAATATATGGTAATTCAGGCACTGATTAGTTATTTATAATAAATGACATAATTCTACTGTAAATACACAGTGAAAGGCAAATAACCTGAAATGATAAGTAAGAAATTGCTATTAAATTATTTAAATCGAAAGTTAAATAAGTTTTTAAGCATTTTTTTCGATTAATTCAAACCATTCATAGCATTCATTACTTATATCCAATATTTTTCTATTGATTTTTATTTCTTATTTAATCATAATTTCGTAATAATTCACGTTTTAATAATTGAAAAGCTTTTTTTCAAATTATAATTTGGTTAACCCTTATTCTGTTTGGCCGGTGATTACGAATTAATAAGTGCTTAACTCCTTATTTATTGTCTGATTTTCACTTTCAATATGAGATTCTTCACAAATCAATGCGAACTTCTGTATAATTTACAGACAAATAGATAATAATTATTATATAATTTTCGTTTCCTATTCAATAAAGAAGAAGTCTTTCAGAGTTTGTACGGTCTTGTTATAATCAAGTGAATTAGCTTGATCACCTTTGACCCTTTAACCAAGAAATATTATCCAAGACATTATAAGTTTATTATCTTATGGTAAAAATGTTCAGTTTATTTATTCAATACTCTGCCATAATTTATAGGTATATTAATATAAATGAGAAAGGGCATTATGTCAAAACAGCCCGGGTTGTATAATTTGTATGACAGCAATAGAAATAATTTTTTATAATGAGATAGTTTTTACGAAATATTCTGATGATATTTCTGGATGTGAATGGAAATGAGTTGCCCCGACTCATATCTTAATTGGATAATGGTTCTTTAATGATTATTCTCAGAATTGATTTCTCCATTACTGTAATCTAATCTGAAAAACGTTATTAACTTTAATCAAATCAACATTAGATTTCGTTGCAAACAATTAATTATAAAATATTTAAAGTAAGAAAAAACTTAATAAAGAAATAGAAATTTTAATTTTATTTTTTATGTAAATCTATTTATTATACATTCAAGCAAATAAAACATCAAAATTCGTGTCCATTATAATAGAATTATTACATAATTATAATGTGTTTTACATTATATTAATATTAAAATTTAAGCGAAAATATTATTATATAATCAATACATTGCGTGAAAGTTAAGCCAAAATTGCTATTAGAGTCGAGAATAAGAAATGATAACAAATTAATTTGTTTAAGCATTTAGTTTTTGTAAATGTTTTTTCTCTATTTAGGTTAGAGTTAGAGATAAAACAAAATACAAAATAAAAATTTGTATAAAATAGGGACAACTAATAGCATAAGAAATAAATAGAAAAAATTTATATAAATATTCTGTATATTTATTTTGCTGTTAAAGAATATCTTGACTTTTGTACACAAAAATTGTCTGAAAGCTAATTAATATTTTTGTTGTCTGTATTTGTTTTTCATATGAAATGTCTGAAAATTATTTCAATGTTCAAAAAAATTTAATCAAAAAAATATTTCGAAATAATATAAAAAAGTTTATAAATATTTTTCAGCAGATTTTTTGCAGAACTTCTTTCATAGCGTTGTAATGAAAGTAAAATAAAAAGTATAATAAATAAACCGCATATAAGAAAATAAGAAAAAATTTTTCCACGTTCATTTAAAAAAGGTATTACACGAAAATGTTCCAAAAAATTCGTTGAAAATATATAATATTAATAATAATTATTTCTTATCAAAGCTCTTCTCGTACTGTATATACAGTACACATCTGTAGAGGAAGTGTAAACTCCTTTTCCATTCTTAATGTTATATAATATAAGTTATATTCAAAATCTCAATACTGTATCGAAATTTTAATTACATATTTCGTTATATAATATTAAAAATAAAAATAATAAATAACTGAATTCTTCTTTTATTTTTTGTTAACTATTAAACTAAACTTTTAAACTCTTTTCAATATTTTTCAGTAAAACTTATCATAGCATACATTTCACAGCGGAATAAAAAATAAGTTGAAAACTATTTGACATTATTTCAAAACTAACAAAAATTTTGAGTATTTTTCTTTTGTTTTCGTCCTAAAACTTATCTGTTTGATTTTGATATAATTAAAAGAGGTTATATTTCAAATAAGCACCAGTTTGTTTATGTAATCAAAGCTCAGGCACATTATATACTATGCAAATAAATATGCAAATCAGTACTTATAATGAATATAAAACACAAATAAATACAATGTATTGACAATTGATTTAGTGTTTAATTAAATATATTTTAACTTAAAGCACGATATGTTTGTATAAGTATGAAAATTGAGGATAAAATTCAATCAAGATCATACTTAAGATAATTTCAAATAATGATAAGTAGTTTGTTATCATTCAATCAATTATTACATTTTTTAATGAGTCGTTTGTAAAGTGTCATTTACAGGCGCTAATTGATACTGGATTATATTTTAAAATTACGCATTTAATTATTTAATCTATCTGTTCCAGTTGATATTTTATTTTTCAATATAAACAAGCGATAAAACTATTCATAGAAAAACATAAATAGAAATAATGTTGAATAAAGTGAAGATATATTTGAAAATAATGTCAAAAATTGCGAACATTTTTTGTGATAACTTTTTATTATAAGAAATAACTTATATTATAATGAATTCAATTCTTACTTAAAAAAAATAGAATTCAAAGATAAAACATAAGGAAAGAGAAACTGATAAGTCTTACACTTTATATCCTGGAGCACATTATTATACACAATAGATATTTATTTTTATCAACAAAAATAGTATTAATCCCTCATATGTTTTGATGTGAACCAAATCGTATGTTTAACCGCACCATAAGTAGGCATTAAAATTTAAATACCAGTGCAGGGATGCCGATATTTGGCCAATCAATTGAAAAATCATCAAGGTAACATGAGCTAAAAAATTCAATTGATCTGAACAGAATTATTTTTTAATAAAATGAAAATAAACTAGCAAAGTTTTACTACATTATACCTAGACACCTAGACATAAATAATTCCGGAAATTTAGGCAGGGTAGTTTAGATGTACTTCTATTTTTTGTTTTCTGGGTGAATCAATCTGGTTTACTTTTGTTCAAATTGATTAGACATGGATTAGATATGAAATACAGTTTTATACGAGTTTAAATTTAGGGACAAAAATCTTTGTTCACTCTATTCTCTATTGTGAAACAAAAAATTGTTTTTTTTTATTATTTTTTCAGAATAATTATCAGAAAAGTTATTTTGAATTTAATTCAAAGCGAATATAATTTACATTTGAATTATTAGTGAAAGTATTAAACAGTATATAAATTATTAGTGTTTTTCTGTGTTTTCTTTCTTCACTTATATTATTACCTGAATTCAGATTTTGTAATCTTTTTTCATTCATTAGAGTCTATGAAAAGAAAAAAAAATGCTTTCAATCAAAAGTAAGCTTCAAATTGAATGATAAATCGCTTATTATTTGAATATTTATTAATAATTTCTAATATATTAATAATTTTATTCTTTAATTTTTAACTATATTTTGTAATTTAATGATTTCATAAGAGATAAGTCTAAACAACAAATAATATAAAGAATATATTTATATATCTATTCTATTCTGTAGTTAAAAAAAATTTTACTCTTTTTTAATACAAATATAATTAAGTTTATTATTATTATGTAATTATGTAATAATAAAATAGAGAATAACCTCAATAATTATAAACGCGATTCAAATACAATATATATACAAACGAGTGATTGAATTGTGAAAATGTATAAAATAAACAAAATATAAGATAAATAGTTAACAGAATTATTCAGAAGATTATTATGCAATTGATTGGATAATTGTCTGACACTTATTATAAACAGAATTTCAATACATTTTAAGAGAATTTAATTCAAATTTATTGAATTCATTAATCATTTTCTTTTATTTTGTCCGAAAAAAATACAGATTTATTAACATTGGGTTGTATTCTGATTGTATGCATTGTGGGTCAGGTAACATGTTGTCCAGATGCTTCTAAAATAAAGCCGTGCACATGCACTGCCCAGGGCCAAATTACATGCAGTGGCGATCAAGATTTTGATATAAAGAAAATTTTCGCAATATTCGGTGCAAATGGCCCAGTACAGTACACTGAACTGATCCTATCCAACAGTGCCATTACTAAACTGGAAGATAATGTATATTAAATCAAAACACATAACAAACTAATTGTGCAAATCTTGTTATCAATACTGATATTCTGTCTTACAATTGCATACAAAGAGAATTAGAGCTCATTTTAACCTTTCATAAAATTTTTTTTAACTAATTATCAAATTCTTCAGGTCTTCGGTAACGTCTCGTTCAAAAAGTTCTCACTCATCGGTACTAATGGCCTGAAGGAAGTGTCCAAATTGGCACTCAATGGCTCTGCGTTCACGTGTGAAGAGTTCAAACAAATTGGTTCCAGTCAGTTGACTGACGACCACTCCGTCCAGTTGTTCGAAGCCCTGAGCTCTTTAGTGGCAGTCAACCGGATATACCTGGAACTGACTCACGTGACTAAAGTGCCGGACAATGCGTTTAAGATCATTAATGGCCGACAGACTAGACTGGAAAGCATTCATTTGAATTATATCGGCGGCCGATACGGAAGTCTGCAATCCATAGGCAATAAGGCTTTCTATTATTTGGATAATTTGAAGTCAATATCAGTGGCCAATCAACCGATCACTCTCTTGAAGGCACAGGCATTCGACTTCGAGGCCACACAAAAGGATGACTTAGATCTGCATTTGGAGGCAACTAAAGTGACAGGTCTTTTGACAATATATTATTTAATATAATGTGAAAACAATATGAATACTGACATATGATTTCAGTCAAGACATCAAATATAAGTCAAAATTAGCGAACAATAGATATTTCGATAGAAAACATATAATTATATTTCGAAATCATTTATACAAAAGCATCGGAACAACCCTTTCATATCAATATATAATTTTAACCAGAGATGATCAGAGGCAAATATTGTATTAAAGACCAAGAAAGAAAACTTATATTGAAACCAGGTTGACTTTATTAATTTTTTAAAACCGTCCCTTATATGTCCCCTCACATAAGCCAGACTTCTTAATAGTTGCAGCAAGATCGACAGTAGCACTAGACTTAAGTTAAGCTCCCGGTGCTCGTGGGTTCAAACCCAGGTTTGGGCCAAAAGATACTTGATGCAAGTGCCGGATATAAGCGGCCGGGATAGTCATCTCTGTAGTTATTTTTATTGATATTCAATCAAAATTCTTTCAATCATATCGGCTAAACTCAATTGTGTCTCAACCCAGGTGCTAGTTTCGAGGCGGGCATATTTTTGCACTCTAACCGTCCGGTGACAGTCGAGATGTCCAACAATAACATCGAGTATTTGGACGAAAAAGTCTTTAAACCAGTGTTTGCTTTGGATGACTCAAAAATGGTTACATTGATTGTTGAGGGAAACCCATTGCTATGCGACTGCCGAATGGCCTGGATTATGAAAGACAAGGAACGGATTAAGTTCAGACTTTTGGAGCCGTCCTGTAAGGAAAAGGGCGATCTCTGGACGCTTACTACTAAGGACTTCATTAACTGTAATAATTGAGAACATCTTAATTGAAAATCTCTATTATTTGCTGAAAAACTTATTTCTCTTTCTGTTAATTCAATTCTTAATCTAAATGTAATTGAATTGAAGTGAAATTTAATACAAAATAAAAAGGAAAACCAATTTTCTTCTTAAATAATAGCCTAATAAGGAGTTTAATTACCAAATATAGTATTGAATTAACTTAACATAAAAGATAAATAAATAATTGAACTGAGCTTTTCATACGAAATAAATTATATTCAAATTAATTCATTTAAAATAATAGTATTTTATCATCAATTTTATGGAGCATTTGCTTTAGATTTGCATAAAATAACAATAAGTGAGAGAATTATCGGCGAATAAAATAAAACATGTTTAATGTGAAAAAAGATCAAATTTATTGATACTCACAAACAGTCGTTCCCCGACTATGCGTTATATCAACCTTTTTGAATGCGTTGGTGACTGTACAGTAAACACTGTTTTGCAGAGATGACTATATCCAGAAATAGGCAATGGGTATGACGACAAGGGGTGGGGGGTAAGCCAAAAATTTTGCCAAAAGGGGCACAATGAATGACTTTTGAGGGCCAAAAGCGCCCCATTTTTGAGTTTTTTCCTCAAAAACATCAAAAAATAGAGGGGTATGCCTCAGCCAAAATCACAGGGGGTATACCCCCCCATTGCCTATCTCTGAATATATCAGACAAAATGTTACTGAAATATGAATAAAATAGTCATCTCTAAAAAACCATGTTTTCCTGTACAGTCACCGATCCATTCAAAAAGGTTGATATAACGTATAGTAACGTAACGACTGCTTATGAAGATTACACTGAAGTAGAGGTAAATTATAGTAAATTACAACTATATGTTCAATAGAATAATTAGCGAATGTAGGCAACAAATATGACCCTATCTAATAATGAAACAGAAAGTTGATAATTAGGCTAAATGTGAATAAATATCAATAAAAAAAAATAGAAGTTATTTTAATAACTGGAGTAAAGGTATGTTTGGATATGTTTGATAACAAATGTATTCTTAAACATCAAATATATTAGTAATGAACAAAAAATTTTGCGGAAGTATTAGCTATTTATTAGTCAAATGTGGCCTAAGTTTAGATATATCTTAAGTTTAATTGTTTTATTAGACTTATTGGAAATTAATTGCCAGCGATTTAATCCACATAGAAATAGAGGTAATTATGAGATAAAAAACAATTTTATTGTTTGAATACATAATTATATGAATTGAAGCCATAATTAAAGAGATTCTTAACAGTAAAACATTGTTATCTATGAAAGGGTTTTATTGAGAAAAAAAATATTCCTTAAGTTTGAGGAATAAACTTATGTTAAACTACTTTACTTTTATGAATAGCTAATGAACTGTTAATTATATCATAATTTAAATCAATTATTTAAAACTGTATTAATGTATTCGTGATATTTGTATTGAATTTTTAAATAATATTTTCTTTTATAAGTTTTATTATTCTTTAGATAATTAAAAATTCAAATATGTTTTTGGATCAATGAATGCATGAGAAGAATATGAAATTAAAAATACATTAAATGAATAAATTCTTTGGCTTTTCACAGGAAATGTTGGAACAATCGCAACATTAGATCCACTATTATTGACAACAGAAATATATGACATCTCTGACCGAAGAGCAACGGGAAGGCGAAGACGTTATACAACTTATGGGCCGACAGTCCGGAGGAGAAGACCGACCAAAATGACTGAAGTTATCAATATTAATGTCAAAGTGAAGGATAAGAACAAGAATAGGAATAATAGACGGTTTAGGAGAAGAAGGAACCGGAATAACAATAATAATCGTTTGCGTCGACGACCAAACCTGATCCAGAGGTTAAGACTACTCTTCGGTCTACCCAGACGTCAAATGAGTCCATTCCTGCAGCGCCTGTTCCGGCCGTATAATTATGATTACAATCAAAGATTTCCCGATAGAGGCCGAAGAGGAAGAGCCAGACATCGATCGGATAATTCTTAATCATATTATTTATACAATAATTTACACTTAAATATCATATTTCAATGTAATTAATATCATTTCTAACTCATATTCATTGTTCAATTCATAATTAAATTTTGATTTTTATTAAACATTAAATTAAATATAATTTCTATTCAAATGTTTTATTCATTTATTTAATACAATTTTTGAATTACTTCATCTCTAGTTATGCTTTGATTTCAAATAAGTTCAGATGAAATTCAGACTAACTTTTCTTTTTTTTTTCAGTCCTTTTCACCCCAAAAGTTCAGCGAAAATAATGAAGAATTAGAAATCAAATTGAATTTAATTGTGTTAACACAATATTATTCATGAAAATTCTTATCGGAGTTTATCTTATATTCATTTCATTCTAAAATCAATTAATTATATATCACATCATTTTTAACGCCTTTTACGTGAAAAAAGTTAAATAGAAAGGCATTAAAAAAATTATGGATATATTGTATGAATATTTCCATTAAATACAAACTTTTATCTGATTTCCTATAATATACTATACAGTACTGTCCAAAAGGGTGATACAAAACGGAATCTCCAATATCTGTAAAACGCTTCCGATTTAAATAACAGACTACTAAAGAGTTAGTCACGAGTTGGACATAAAATAGATATATGGCCAGGGGGGACTGGTATTATATGCCTTAATGTGATGACGAAGTATACTATACTAAAAGACTTCAAAGAAGTATAACTAAAATCATAAATGTATGGAAACTGAAACTATCCGTAACCCAGAAGTCGGGCAAAAAAAAGTTGAACACAATATAAAAATTTATTATTCTTTATATCCATTAAATATGTTCAGTCCAAGTAATGTTTAATATTTAATGATTTACCTAGTTTCTCCGAAAAAAAGCAGTTTAAAAGTTAACAGAATAAATTGCAGAGAAAGGGGAATACTCCCCTGGCTCATTAAATCTGGTCATTGAGAAGGCATTTAAGGCCAGAAAATAATTACATTTTATTTAATTCTTTTTTAATAAACATTATATTCTTAGTCGAAGTTATAAATCAATTTTGTTTTTCAACAGAGTCTGGTCGTGAATGTGTTGGCCCAATAGATTACATACCAAACTAGTCTAACATCCCTTCTGTTTATTAATGGGAATTGTTTTGAATGAAAATATCAGACATTATCTGAATAAACGATGAAAAATGAAACAAAACTATTGAAACAATTCCTGCAAAAAAAAAATATACAACAAATGATTAAATAATGTGCAGAAAAAAATGAGTAAAGACTTCCGCATTGATTAAAAGATGAAGGGATTGGGAGGGATATAGAGCTGACTGATTGAAAACCATGAGATATGAATTGGCATTAATTGTCTTAACATTTTGTAATTGTGTTAAAAATTGTTTTACAGTTAAAGATAATAAACATTTCTTAAGGAATTCAAGGCATTATAATTCATCCCTGAATAGACATCAAGATGATTTTCAATTGAAAAGAGGCGAAACGTTCAAGCTTAAAGACAAATTCAAAAATATAGGTGATAATGGACAAGGTTGGTATTTAAATTAACCTCAAGTTTTAATTTAATTTAATTATTTGCCTGAAATTAATTGTTATAAATTGAGAAATGTCTTAATTGATGACAATCTTTAATCTAGCATGATGCAAATTGTGATAAATAGATTGATCGAGTTATTTTACATTAATAAACAGATAAGAAAGCTCATTTTTTTTGCCACTAAATCAATATTAAGTCATAAATAATGCAAAAGAATTTTTTTTTGTCTTATTCTTAACATTCATATCAATTCAGATAATCTGCATTCAATTATAAACTGAGTTAATTTTAATTATGCGAAATACTGCTCATTTGATTAATTAGTATTCTGGATAAGATTTAAGTATGGAATGAGATTATGTGAGAAAATAATTGAGAATCAGATAAAATGATAATAAGTTTAGTTAAATAAAACAAAAAAGTTGTCAAAAAAATTAGTTTAAGTTAAATTGATTTATAGGCAGAACGAGTCCGGTATACTTGAGCCCAACGGCCATTACAGATGAACCCAACCCAAACACTGCTTCCACGCCAGCCATAACCAGTGAGCCACCGTCTGCGCGGTCCAACATAAGGGCCCGGAACAGATTACGACAAAATAGGCGAAGAAGTGATGCAAACAATGGGCTATTAATCGGTAGACTTCAGCTCATACTAGAGAGACAACAGTTCGAGCGCTTCTATCGGTCATCGGTTAAGAGAAGTAATCAAAGAAGAAGACAAAGCAAAACAAGACGAAGAAGAAGAAGAAATAAGTCCAGAAGAGCCGGTCTCAGGAAGAATAATAGGAGAAACAGAATGAGAGCCAACAGGTCTTCAATTAAAAGAAGGCTTAGAAATAGGAATAACAGAAGTCATAGAAAAAGAGATTTTTCGCACTAAACGATCGATCAGTTGATTAAACCATAAAATGATTTATCGATTCAAGTGTTTATACATTTCTATTAAATCCCTTTTCCATACTTTAATCCACTAATCATTGTATAAATTTTTATAATAAGAAGTATTAAAAAAAATGTAAATTTATTTTTAAAATAATGATTAAAATCTAATCTCATTTCAAATTTTTTTTTCTTTTTCTTTAATGTTATTTCACTTTCGATTTCCGTTAAAAAAGTTTTTCACTCTTTTATATGGAATTAATATTTAATGTCTGAATAGAAATGAATAGAAAATAAAATGTTATTATAACTGAATAGATGTGAAGATATGGGAAGAAAAATGTATTTTTAAAAATCACATTACATGTGAATAATGAGTAGAGATTTTGCACTTTTCAGACGAATTAATAATTATAGGAAACACTGAAAAGGAAACTATTTTATAGAAGAATTGCTAAATTATGAGAACTTGTTTGAGAATCGGGTCAATTCTCAAAATATCACAAATCGGTTGATCAGTGGAAGAAAGTGTGCAAAAGATCTGTTATTTATGTTCGGATACGAGTCATAAGATTTTTAATTTTCAGTTTGGATTCGATAACACAAAAGGATATAAAAATTTGCAATCATTTAAACGGTATAACTCTTTTACGCTTTATCAGATTGATTGTTATCAGGGTAGTCATTAGGATTAAATTGCAGTGATTACAGTATCTGGATCAATTCATTCAACATTTGATAGAGCCTTGATATAGCACTGATAGAGCACTGATGAAGTTTGCAGTAAAAATCATTTATAAGTTATAACAACAAAAACTAAGAACTTTTGGACAATCTTTAGAAGAAATCAATCAAATGATTAGATTAAGGATAAGAAACATGTATTGCTGAACAGGCATTCCTGATGAAAGTTATCTTGATTCAACGGGTGGTCTCGCTCACTTAACTTTATCATAGTTTAAGCTTGGAATATTAATACTGTACAGTTGGGATGGCCAAGCACAATTTACCTTGGGGTTTGGCGGGAATATGGTGGAAGGTAAAATAAAAGAAAATAAAGGTAAAATATAGGGGGGAGAATAATGGCGGACCAGAGAAGTCGGCCAAAAAGTAATCCAAATCCTGTTTTTAATTGAATTTATCCGAAAATCAGTGAATTCGCACAAAAATAGGGGCTTTGTCGCCATTTTTTTCCCTATTTGCCCCCTTTCAACATATTTGGGTTATGTCCTGGAGTACGGCTCCGGGGCAAAAACATAGGCTGGTGCAATTCGCAGGATTTCAAAAACCCAGGAGGTATTCTGACTAATATTTGAAAATAAGTCTAAAGTTTGGTCATCTCTGACAGCGATTGTTCGATAAATCTTATCATTTATGGTCTTTAATGTCTAAAGTGAGCCCAAAATTGGTTCAGTTATGCGAGAGATTGGCTGTCATTTGAGTTCAAACTTAAGGCACTATTTTTGGGCATAAAATTCACTTTAGTTTTGATTTTTATATAAACAAATTAAAGTCATTTTCGGTTTTATTTTTAAATTTTTATTTCAATTTAGAAATAATTACTTTTTTATTAGAATTTTTAAATATATTTCGCTTTAGAGTTGAAATAAATTTTAATTTTTATTTAAACTTAACTTAACTTTAAATACGAATAAAATTCATATTATTTTTAGTTTTTTTTAACTTTTGAAGTGTATAACAAAATTCAATGCAATTATGTGAAGAATACTAACTGTTTGAGTAATTTTAGATAAAAAAATATTTTTCATCTAAACCTAAATCTAAACAATTATTTCCAAAACTTATTGAATAGTTTCAAAAAAATCATTGAAATATTGAGACAAATGAAAGAAAAAATAAATAAATAAATAAATAAAATATATTTTGAATTTATAAATACGTATTAATAAACTGTTTTAACTATACTTTTATTTTCGACAAAAAATGTCTTTTTAGCGAAATTTTCAGATATTTTCTCATAATTCCAAAAAAAATCTAAAAATTCAATGAAATAAATATTTATTGCAAACAGTGTTTAACAGCAGTTAGTATTAAATCCGATGAATAATTGCATTCATTTGTATGAATAGAGTAATGAAATAATTCTCTAATAATAATCCAATCAATTGTTTTGTAATAAACATCGAAACTGTTGGCACACATCGAAAGAAAATATATATTTTTGAACAAAAAAAATAATAATTTTAACAATAATTTAATTCCAAATAAAAAAAACGAAAATAACAATAAATTTTTGTAAATGTGTGTCAAATAATGGAAACAAAAAAATTGAACTCAAAATAACTTATTCTCAAAAAAAAGAAAAATTAAATTCAAATACTGTTTAAGTGAATCAAGTATTTGACAGAAAAAAACAAAATTGTATTTGAGATCTCATACTTCAGATGTGACCGAAATTACGCAAAAAACAAGTCAAACATTTCAATAAATTCATAGTTAAGGCACAAAACAAATAAAATTAATCGAAAAAAATTGTGTTTCAAATGACTTGATATTGAAATCTAACAGAAAATCCATTTTAAATACGAATAAAATATAAATAAATATCTTATATATTATTAATAATAATAATAATTCATTTCAAAGACTATTCTCTTCGATGTCTTCGCTAAACGTTTTAATTAAAATCTGAAACAAAAGTAAAGAAAAAAAAAAAGAAAAAACAAAACAAAAAATTGATTAGAAATGAAAACTTCACTCAAAATATGTGCGCAAAAGGAATACCTCATTAATAATAAGCCATCGATCAGAGTCGGCAGTAATAGTGATCCGGAGCTGTTTGATGGGACTGAGAACGTGCGGCACAAAGCCATTGGCCATTCCTTTCATGACTTTGAAGCCTCCGATCACGAAATAGCCGTCAGATGTGATCTGCAAATGGTTTGGTATTCGCGAGACTGTATTCAAAGGCAATACGTCTACCGTTGCGTCTACTAGTTTGTCCTCCGGGTGCTCCGAATTAGACGTTCGTATGAAATACCTGTCAATAATAGACATAAATATCGTATTTATTCCATAACTTAAACAACATTTTAAGTGAATTGAAATATAAATAAAATATATTTTTATATAAGAATTCTTAAACAAGTATTCGCTTAAAACAGAAGTTCTGTAACAGAACTGAAAGCAAAGGAATCGATAAAAGAAAAGAAATCAAAAAAAAAACTTTCGAAACATTTCTAAACAAATAATTCATAAATTATTGATTGAATACAAAACTAAAGAATAAAAACAAATAGAGAAAGAAGCAAACGATCAATAGTTAAGCACAGGTAGGCAACAGAGTCATGTGCATACCCAGGGTATGTGTGTTTTAATTCTATTCTCTATACAAAACAAAATATAAAATAATTTTTGTATTTCATTCTTATAGCGAGTATTGAATACCTCTCGAGATTAATGGGCGGAACAAAAGTGAAGGTAATATTGTCTCCCTTTTTAGGTGTCATTCCCCAGAAGAATGTTTCGCCGAAATAGCACCGGTCGATCGAATGGCCCTTATAGTGGGTCAGAGACGTCGCTATCTCTGCCATTGGGTTGTCTTTGTGCGGGTAATACAGCGATAGTTTGCCGAACCCTCTGTCCCTCAGTTTCTGGACTTTGCCCTTAAGGCTGCTATGGGTGCCGATGTGCTGGAACAGGGATGGCTTGTGATGGAGCCAAACCAAGTCCTTCTGCTTCTTACAGTCCTTAAGGTCTTTATCGAATCGACACAATTTGGTCTGAATTAAGTGCTCTAACAGCCAGTCCACGGGTTTGTCGTTATGGAAGATAACGAAGAATATGACGAACATTGAGAGGTCCACCGATTTGAACATTTTGCCTGACATTAGACCAACAGAACAAACAAAAAAACAAAAAACAATTAAATCAATCAATTGATTAGATCTGCAAAAGAAAATCGTATAATAATAGCAATCGATTGAATCGATTAATTCAAATATAATTAGAAAAAATAGCTAATCGTTAGTGAAGTAGAGATAAAAATAAAAATTAGTTTTTGAATACAATTCGCAAATAAAAAAAAAAGAAAATCAAAAAATAAAATAAAATAAAATAAGAAAACGATTCAAATTATATTGAGTTTTACGGATCACTACTCAAGCGTATAAACATCGCGACTCTTGAACACAAAAAAAAACAATCAAGAAGTTTGAAAAAAGTAGCGCCAGATTAGACAATACAGACAAGTCTTGCCATTCATTATATCGATTAAAACAAAAGTATTAATTAATTAACGAATTTAACTCATTATTAAAATTAACCCAAATATCGAAACAGGAGTTTAACTCAATTTTATAAACTAATTGTTTTGTACTTAAACTCAAATCAATAATTAGGCGCAAAAAAACCAAATGAGAGAAAAACAATAAAAAACAATTAAAAACAATTAAAAACAATAATTAAATTATTAATTAATAATAACCAATGAATCCGAGAGCACAGAAGTCAAGTATAAGCCATTCCTTCTTCTGGAGTGAGCTCTTGACGGCGAACCGTTTCATTTTAGTCAGATATGAGGGTTTGGTGAGTATGTCGTCCTCCAGTTGCACATAGTATGTGCCCTTTGGCTGGCAATACATCATAAGGTAAGCGAAGTCTAAGTTCTGTTTTGACCTCCACTTCACTCTCTCCGTCGGATCGCCTAATGTCTGCCTCAGAGACGACATATTGGGGTAGTAGGAGGCGGGAGGGGCTATGATCTCCAACAGACCGGAGTCGATATGTTCGCCGAATTGTGACTCCAACTCATTGGCCGTTTTCAGTACGTATTCCAAATCAGTCTTTGAATAAAAAGATAACAAAATATATTAATTTGAATTCAAAGCTAAGAATAAGAATACAAACGAATCGATTGGTTATTAATAGAAATTATAAGTAATTAACAGATTTTTGTTATAATTCCTATTCATTTCGTAAATAGAAAGACAATGTTAGGGCTAATACGGGTTAGTGTTCCGGATATGCATCCAATTTAACCCCTCATCCATTGAAAAAGTGCGACCATTTGTATGCTATGATTGGTATAAATTCATGACTCAATCAAAACGACTAAATGAGAAGATATTTAGTGAACAGTCTGTCCTATAATGTCTACTTCTGTGGCCATCTCTGGTCTACTCTATAACAGGAATGGCTTTTATTTTGATAGCGAAACCCAATGAATACCTCAGCAATGAAGACAACAATACAGGCCTCCAGTCGTTCATCATTAGATAGATTATCGATCAGATTGTGTAGAGTAGAGACCAGATAGGACTCGACCTCTCGCTTAACAGTGGGAACGCCGAAAACCATTGTCACTGAAGTGCGCGTAGACTTCGAGAGACGAAACGCAGGCTTTAATGAATCGCTCGATGACAGCAAATGAGGCAAAAAATGGTAAATCGATGGCAACTGAAGCACATCTGAAGACATTAGCGACGAACGAGAGTCTCGACCTTAAAGAGAGTGGAAAGACATGAAAAATAAATAAGAAATTGTATTATAATTCCCATCAGAGGCCCAAACAATAGCTCTCTGTTTGGAGACGTTTTAATGAGATTTCTATTTGGCTTCGAATGACTGAACTTTAAAAGCGGAGAAAAAAAGGCCAAAAAAAACTATATATAAAAATAAAATTTAATTTTCATATAATGTGAGAAAATAGTTGTACTAATAGTGTCACTGAAGAGATCATTAAGCGGTGAATCTGTTTATAATGTTATTTATTAGAGAAAAAAAGGAGAAATACTTTTATATAATTTTCTACAATATTTCCTAAAACTTTTTGTTTCGCTTTTTCGAGTGAAACACAATTTTTTCGGGCAATAAATAAATTACTGTTTAATGTGACTGAAAATGGGCTTTAAATCTGAAAGAACTCAAACGAACTAAATGTGAATTTAAAGTCAAAAAATTTTTACGTTTCGTACTATAAGTTGAATGGACTGTAATTAATGTTTTGGTTGAACTTTACCTTAAAATAAAATGCAAAACAGTTTATATAAAAAAAAAGAAAAGAAAGCAAAAGAAAGAAAAAGAAAAAAATATGTTATTATATAATAATATCATAACTTCTATCACACAATCAAACGCTTACTAAACATAATCTTAATATTAAACCGAATTAATAGCTGAAAAGCTTTTAAAAAAAAAGATTAATTATTCAGAAAAAAAAATACATAAGAGATAATAGCTATGAATGGAACGGGAGATCAGAGCGGATCCCAAAGGAGAAGAAGTGTAAAGAAAAATAAGTTTAGAATATATTAACAATATTTTTAAATACCTGTAAAACAACAATAGAGAGGAACAGAAGGGAAAAAGAGGTAACAGAATAGAGGGAAAAGAATTTTGTAATTTAAGAAACAAAAGCTCTCTCTCTCTCTCTCTCTCTCTCTCTCTCTCTCTCTCTCTCGCACACAGTTTGGGGGGAAATGGGGTTCAGAGGCGGAAAAAATGATTTGAATGACAGCAACAAAATTACAAATCAGTTGTTTCTGATTCAACACATTATTATTAACTCATAAAATATATTATTCTAGAGATGGGGTCAAAAAACTCTGCGCTTTTAAATAGAAGTAAAAAAAAGATATTGAAAATGGTTTTCGAAAAATATATATTTAATACCAAATAAAAGAGACTTTTGTTATGTTGAGTGAAGAGTCAGGAATTCAAACAAAAACATATTTTGAGTTAGAAATCAAAAAAAAATTCAATAATAATATAGTAATGAATGAATTGAATACTATTCGCGAAAATAGCCACAAAAAGTACTGTTCGTCTCGTCGGTGAATAAAAACCAGTTATTCGTAAAAAATGGTACTTATTATGCATTTTAATCAAATTATGCATATTATCCAAAAGTGCTCATAAAATACAA
>JAQIWA010000589.1:0-28482 GCA_034693305.1 Eueremaeus valkanovi
ACTGAAATCAAAATATTTTTATCTTGAGTAGTTCTAGAGAATTCTCCGTTCAAACTTGAAAATTCTCTGATTTCGTAGTCGAATTACTCAAAAAGTTTCCAAGTTAGAAAATTTTCATTATAATATTCGTAATCCTCGTGAAAAACTGAATCGAGTTGGTATATAACAATATCAGATTAATTAAAGGATTACCTGGGCACGCCATGTACATTTTTGTTGTTCATCCAAGGTACCTTCCCTTGTTACTATTTACATATTAGGGTCATTTTTGGAATTGTCCATTATCTGGCTACAAAATGCAGAAAACAAATTGAAAATCGAATAAGCCATTCAAAAGTTATTCAAGTTTAATCAACGGTACTTAGTTATTTCCAAGACTGTATAATAACATGAAAATAGTCGTATAGTTTGAATGTATTGGCAATTAATGTATTCAACAAAATAGAGAACTATTGATAGGAAAATATTTGTAAAGATATTTGACTCAAATATAATGAATATTCGTTACGAACTTTAGTAATTAGAATGTGGCAGTGAATGGGTCTCGAAGTCAATTATGTGAGCAAGGGAATTCAAGTTTAAACTGTGGCTATCATTAATGTTCTCAAAAATGAAATCGGATGTTAATTGTGCGAAAGACAGCCAGCTAGTATTCAAATAATATCAACTAATTTTTTATCCGTCAAAACATTTATTGAGAAATAGCATTGCATTTATCAATATATGAATACTAGTACTGTATATCAGATATTCAATGAAAAGAACCATTGATTGCAACTATTAATAGCTTTGTTTAAAGTTTGTGTCTATCGTTGTCCTAATATTCTGAGTCATTGGTCTCCATATACTTCATAATTATTCTAAATTAATATCAATACAAGCGAATCGATGTCGCCTACTGTGCGGACTACGGTATGCAATGAGTGAACTACAGTATAATTTGATTCTTCTTAAAGAATAAGTTATTATAAATATTTGAAAGCAATCTTCAACTGAACAGAGTTGAGAAGTGGGAGTCTGTGAACATTGTATGAGTATATGAACAAGATCATATGATACTATTATATAGTGTATATGTCTAGGCCTACAGACACCCACTACTGCTTAGTTGTTATATTAGTTTAGGTTAGAGTCTGTCCAGAACTGAACTGAACTGCACTGCACTTGTCGTACACACATTCAGACACTTTAGTCAATCAGTTTGAGCACAACTCCGAACAGATATCCATAATATCGTATTTACAACTGACTCAGAGTCAGTGAATCAGGCATTGGATTGCAATGTGTGCCACAGAGCACAGTAAGCACAACCGTAAGCATAGTTGTATAGTTGTATACTCTTATCATATACTCGTATACGCGTACAGACAGACAGACGTACAGTCGAACAGACGTACATTTGTATAGCTATAGAGTTAAACAGTTATATAGTTCGGTACGAATGAGAGCCCGAACCGATCGATAGAGCGCTAGCGATACGCAAACTGTGCCTCAATTTCCAGGCATTGCATAAAAGTAGGGCAAAGCAGAGCAGAAGGGGTTTTCTCGGGGCTTAACACTAGCCTTAGCTTTCTCTCACTCACTACTCAACACTATTGTACAGTACTGTACAGACAGACAGTATAGTACTCACACTTACTTTCAAAGAGGAGAACAAATCTTACAAACTATACTAAAGTATACAATACTGTACACACTATTCAATAAAAGATCAGTTTTTGCAATAATTATTTAATTCATCCATTCTTTACGCAAAACAGGAATGCATTTCAATAATACACTTAAAAGTTATTTGCAATCGCTTTGTGTCAATCGCTCTCATTGTCTGATTTACTTAATATTCATATTAAAACTTATTAATAGTTTATTTACTTTTTTCTGAAAAACAAATTCCTATTAACAAAATGTAGAAAATATATAAATCGAATCCAATCTGCTTTATAAGAGCATATGAAAGACCAGGGACACATTTAGGATACATTTAGTTTCGGCCAATTGCCAAACCCGGCTCATAAAACGAGGAAATTCAAGCCATCCTTCGATAACAAACTTTCAGAATTCAAAATCCAGGTCTGATTTGCAATTGCCTTGAAATACAATCATAATTTAAATAATCAAAATTGTTGCATGTGTCAATTTTTATTTTGATCACAGTAATACACTTATTTGATCAGATGTACTGGTTATTGATATTTATTATTTCGCACTTATTATGGAAAGGGAATAATGAACTGAATTATTCAAAATTTGCTGAAAAGTTGCAAATATTAAGCATTTGTTATGAAAGTCATTATTTGTATTCTTGAGATTGCTTACGGGGTATCAGGGTAAAATAAAATTATGTTTGTTTGGCTCAAAATACTCCTTACATTGATAGAAATGAAATTAAACTAGCTCTGATGTGCCCAAGCTGGCTCATCAGGGTGAAAAATGGGTGTTTAAAAATACGTTGAAAATCAAAGAAATGCAATCTTTTTTAAACACTTTTTTACTTAAAGCTTATGTTCAAGATTATTAGTGTGTAGGACAGCGGTTGAATGGTTAGGTTAAGAGACATTAGTTGGAAGGATGTGGGTTCGAATCCTGCTTTGATACATAGTTTTTTCATTTTTTTTAAATCATGATATTTTTAACTCCGCTCTGAAAAATAAAGGATTATATAGTTTGAGACGGAGGACTCCACCCCTCGAACTCACATCCTTCCACACCAATGTCGCTTACAATAACGATTCGACCAGTGTCATACACACTAGCAATCTTGAATATAAGCTTGAGTATGAACTACTTAAAACTCAACCTCATTTTTACCCAGATAAACCAACTTGGGCGCATCAGAGCTAGTTTAGTTTCATTTTGAGCCAAACAAATCAAATTTTATTTTACCTTGATACCCCGTAAGCCTAAATATATTTCTCGAGTGAATCGAAATTTATTTAAATTTGTTGTAAAAATAAAAATATATTAAATGAGAAAAATGCAAAAAATGAAACCCAATACTCATTACTTCATAGCACATGGCATGGCTATACACACTCCACATTGAGTCCACAGTTAGCCGGTACACTCAATCTATGCAGTCAAGTGAATATCTGAGTTATTTTTTAGTAACCCTCCCTGGGTCAGTCGAGCTTCACTATCAGTTAAGCTGGAGTTCGGTCGCACCGATCAGTTTTTGATTGTTGTTCAGAGCAATGAAAGTCAATGCGACGCATGATTTTAAAACAAACAAAGTTTTGAGCCTGGTTACTATTCTGTGCGTAGAGTACGTGGGTTCAAATTATTTTCATTCAATGCTTGTTAACAGTACAGGAATTTTGTTGCTTCAAAGGAGTGCGAGTTTGGCGCTAATTGTGTGCGAATACGGCATTAAAAAATTAATACCAGCAGATGCCCAAAAGAACTAGAACAATTGAGCAAAACTAGTTGATTCAAAGCTCATATGTCTTCCTATGCTTTGAATGCAAATCTAAGTTTGAATTGTAATATAATTTTTGAAAATAGACTATTTTTAGACACGATTTCACTATAATTGTGGAAATTTATTAATAGATTGGAATGCAATGAATTGTAAACATATTAGACGTATATATAAAACATATAAATAAATGGACAATCAGTTCAGTGCATATTGTGCTGAGAATATGGATCTAATGGTCTAATGGTTAGCAAAGTATAGAATTGTTGACTCAATTAAATACATTACAACTATAAGAGTAGAGTAGAGTCAGTAGTCAGTAGAGTCAGTACAGTAGAGCAGAATTTGTTGAATATAAGCACTTATTATAACAACTAATTATAATTACACAGTTATTGCACTGAATAGTGATTATACCAATTGATTGCATTCCTATTCTTATTCTTCAATCACTATATTTATCTATTGATATGTTTACACAATATTCTGTGTTTGAAATCAAATCCTTTTCATTAATATGATTGCCTGAATGACTGGCTGTGAGTCTGAATGCAAACATTGAACTAATGTTTAATTGATTTCAATTCACATCAATTCCTATTCAATAGTATTTACTAATTGTTCGACAAAAATAGTAATCATTTTTATGAATCACAAAATTAGTCCCGAATGTGTTGGGTCTCTGCCCAGAGCACATATTTTCATATGACTCTCCCTCTCATCTCTCCCACACCACTAACACACTCTCACAGCACACACACACTCAGGCATACAATACAATACATTCATAGCTGAGCTCATCCTTGAACGATGTCATCTGTCCGGGACCTACATTGAAGACTGCATAAGGACTTTGAAATTTCGTATCCATATGATCTACACTGAAATATTTCACAGAGAGAGCACATCTTATCAATTCATTCTATCCAATCAACCAATAAGTACTTTAAATCAATTTTATATCCATTTTCTTTCAACAGACAATTGTTGAGAACATTAGGCTGAGCCTGGTCAATGGTAGTGGTCAGTGGCCACCATATGGAGCCGGCACATTCTTACAATCTAACCAATGCTTTGGAAATGGGGCCGATTAGCATATTCTGACTCAATATACAGTATGATTGACCTAGCTTACTGTATACCAATTGCATTTTATAATATGACCCGGGCTGGTCTTATATTTCTATGTGCACCTCATCAGTAATCACACATTTTTCATGTAAAGCAGTCGACAGACAATTAACTCATATTTTTGTATAATTTGCAGATTTTTATGAAAATATGAATTCAGTGTTCACTCAAAGAAAATGCTTTTATATTCTGGAGAAACAGAATATTCTGTTGACTGAAATATTAGTGTAAATTACAGACTGAATGTGAAATTTCAGGTTCACATCGACTGCATTGGAGAGGAATAGCCTCTGAATTCATAGCCATATCACTGATTCGGTAGCACTGAATGACCAGTGCATACGACTTGGGCTTAATTCTGGGCTTAAGTGCGGACCAAATGGATGTCAAATAAGTGGACTGAATGTGAAAGCAGTGATTCCGCCACCAAATGCATCGAAATTAGTTCATCAGAGCCCAGATGACCCATTTCGGAGTGAGGGGGCAGACCTGTGTAGTGCGACCCCCCCTACGTCACGCCCGGGTTTACTATGAAATAGTAGATATGCGCCGTTCGCTCGCAGTAGTAATCGCTGACTGTTTTCATAGCAGTCAAGTCATCTGCAGAATAGCTCCGACAGTTTGGGCCCAAAACTGCAATATTAGTCAAAATAATTATGTTTTTCTATAATTTGTGGCCATATTTGGTCCTAATTTAGTGCAATTCGTCGGTTGGACTGATTTGGCATTTGTTTTAACCCGAATTGCAATGCATTTTCGTTTCTCTCATTGCAATACTATTACGGGCTGTCCATAAATCACGTACGAAAGCACCGATACGCTAGCCGTTGCAGCACAGACTGCAATCAGTGCGCTATCAGTACAGGCTTTGTGACCCTTCTCTCGCTTAATAGTGGTCTCAAGTGTGAGCTCGGACTCCATTCGGTCCTCTTTCGCATGAATTCAACTCTCGATAAGTGCTATTCATTGCCAGTAATAGTGATCGCAGTGTTCGTACATTACGTACGTTATGGCCAGTGATGCCAGTCTTGTATTGCTTTTGACGCTCACGTGTGTACAGTTTGGCATCTGATCAGTGGCACAGACAGCTCGCACACAGTCAACACTATGTGTGCTCTGAACATAAACAATGCTCTACTGTTGCTATGTTCTCATCCAATACTACAGTTAAGCCTCAGTTAACGTGAGTTCACAAATGTTATGCACTTTAAGTTGACGAGAGAACAGTGCGAACGGCACCATAACCTATGCATGTGATGCCAGTCTAGCCAAACCTCGTCTTAGGGTTGAGTAGAGATGTTTTCCATGTGTTTACACCCAAAGCCAAAAGACATTGATTCGGAAGACAATACGCAAAGAGCGGATCAATTGGATGATTGAATATCTCTATACGTTTGGACTCTAATGAGTGAAAGCATTGAATGAATGAAATACTATTTGCCATTAGTTTAGTGACGAATCCAATGGTTTGGTGTTAAGGCATGTAAAACATCTCTATTGGTCTGCCGTATAGTGTGGTCTCCTGTGAGTGAAGTCTAGTCAGTCGTACAGTGTGTACAATGTGTAGAGTGTATACAGTGTGTAGAGTACAGTGCAGTCTATGTCTGTGCAAACTTGACATGAGTTGAGTGTTCACTAACTGTAAGAGTGATTCACAAATAGCTATTAAGTTAGAGATCGGCCAAAGCCTGCCTTAAATACTGTATAACTGTTTAACTGTTTGTTATTGTTTTGATTCAAACACATCAGTGAAGAGTAGAGACAAGCAATCAGTGACAACAACAGGAGTGCTGTCCAGGAGTATGGAATCGAGCAAGGTGAAGGAGGTGAAGGAGCTGGAGAAGGAAGCCAAGGAGGAGGAGGAAGAAGAGGAGAAGAGCAGATCAGATGAAAAAGTTGGTTCTGTTGTTACAAATGAACTTAAGTTGACTTTATTTAGATATAACTCAATCTCATTATTATTACTCATTTATTATGTGTTAATCGATTGGCAAAACACTGATCACGTGTTGGACACGAGTTGACCAAAAGTTTTCGTTTAATAAATAATCACTTTTTCAACTCATAAGCAATTATTGAGTTTTTATCGGAAAATAACCGAAAATTCATAGCTTTTTAATTACAATGTATTTCCAAACTATTGGTAAGAGTTTTCATAGTTTTAGCTAATATTGAGTTCATTGGAAAGACACTCAAATAGACGGCACATAAGTATCGGATTTCTTAATTAAACTCTAAATAAATGTTTTGGAAATCCATTTCATTCACAAATGTATTACTAGTTCTGAATCCGATCTGAATCTCAGTATTAATAGGTTTATACGAATGGAGACATTGTTTGCCAATTGTTTCCATTCCTTAAGAACAAAGGTCTGACTCCTCAGGAGTTCGGTTCTGCTGTCGGTTCAGTACAACAGAACTGTCACTCATTTGATCCGAACTAATCCGAAGAGAGACTAATGAAAGTCCATTTGTTTAGGAGAAGAAGACGCCGACACCTGCCCCGGTTGCCGGGCCCAGCACTAGCTCAGGCGAAGTGCTGTCAGTGCGACCCAAGCAGGTAATGATCCACCATCCGGGTCAGACGAAGGCCAAGCCGGCCACCAGAAAGAAGCACTCATTGCAAGCAGACCTGGACGTCGACAAAGAGTTCCAGCGCTGCAGAGACGAGGGCTCGACCCGACTCGACCTCACGAAGTGCAGTCTCACGACTCTTCCGGCTTCGGTCAAAGAGCTGACACATTTGGCGGAGTTCTATCTGTACCAGAATAAATTAGTGACTCTGCCCCCAGAGATCGGCCATTTAGTCAATTTGCAAATACTGGCCGTCAATGAGAACTCCCTGACCAGTCTGCCCGACTCGCTCGCACACCTCAGGCTGCTTAAGGTGCTCGACCTCAGACACAACAAACTCAATGAGGTATTACTCGATTCATAGCGAATGCAAATGTTTTGATTGAGAATTGAATCGATTGACCCGATTGTCTGTCTGTCCGTCTGTCCACAGATTCCGGACGTAGTCTATAAACTCACTTCACTCACAACACTTCACCTGCGCTTCAATCGAATCAAAATAGTCGGCGAAAACATTTCGAATTTAACGGTAACTCAAATCTGAATTCAATAAACATTTTTTCATTTTTTATTAAACATAAATCTAATCTGAATTGGGTTTGGGTTTGGATTAATTGGATTCCATTCCCACAGAACCTAACAATGCTTAGTCTCAGAGAAAACAAAATTAGAGAACTGCCGGGCGGTGTGGGTCGGCTGACACTACTGGTCACTTTGGACGCTTCCAACAATCATTTAGAACATCTGCCAAATGGTTAGCCGTCTGTCAATCGGTTCACTCCAATAGTATTCACAATTCATTGCAATTATTATTATTTGTTATTATTTATAGAAATCGGAAATTGTGTACAATTGACGACATTGGATGTCCAGCACAATGAGCTTGTTGATATTCCCGAAACTATAGGCAATTTAGCTAACCTTACAAGACTTGGACTCAGGTATCAGATTTCATATTCTAATTATTCATTCATTCCTTTCAATTGAATTCATTTTAATTGAGTTTTTCAAAGAAATTATTTTTAAAAATCAAAATCTGTTTGAAAATAGTTGACAGTATTGGACAGCAAAGCACTATATGTTAGTCACTGTTCATATATGCGACCAAATTAGCTAACAGTCAATTGAATGCTTCAGATTGTGGTCTCTTTGGCCGTATTCTCATTCAATTCAATTATTTCTATTCGTTTTTGTTGAGCGCTTTTTCGTTATATTTTCGCTTTCAATGAAAGTACATTGAGTACATTGATCATACAGTATGTACAGAATGTACTGGCTCAATCATAATTTGTGGCCAAAGGTTATTAACATTTGCATAAGCGGTGCATCAATTAAATGGATTTGCATGAAGTGCTTGTATTCACTAAAGTCTATAATTTGTTTGAAAAAGACTTCATTTACTGATAATTCAATGAACAGTACACTGAATAGTACACTGAACAGTTGAAATACAGTTGTATGTGTAGGAGTGAACTGCATGGATGCAATAGAAAATCTCAATATTCTAATGATTAATCAGAGAGAAAATTCTGATGAAAAGATAATTTGACCCGTTTTATACCTATCAACAACTATTCCACTCATATTATGAGAGAAAACTAAAGATTTGTTTTGATGTGATTTAAGTTAATTCGATAAACCTCTCAATCAACGGTCAAATTGAAAATATCTGACAAATATATTGTCAACACTTATCCAAAACATTTAAATTTTGTATTTCATTAAAAAAATGTCTGTTTTGGTAGAGAACAAGCAGTGAATGTGAGGCTAAGAATGCCGTTCCGCCATATTTTCGCCATATTTATGGCCGACAAGAATATGGCGAATAATATGAAAAATATTGCGAAATAGCATTAAATCTTCTCAAATGTTCACAATTTTCTTATTACTGCAATTATTGGGTAGATTTCAAATGATTTATTTGTATAATTGTATAATCCGGTCAATTATTACAATGATTTTTCAATTCTAGTCTTTTATCGGCCATTTGTTTAACTGAACATAAATACGAATCAATTGTTTCTACTCTTATATGAATACAAGCAATGATTTAATGTTCAAAACATTGATTTTGACAACAGATACAACCGATTGATGTCAGTGCCCAAGTCATTGAGCAATTGCATAAACCTGACCGAGTTCAATGTGGAGAACAACTCACTGTCCCAACTGCCTGAGGGTCTCCTTTCTAGTCTCTCCAATCTAACGACACTTACTCTTTCGCGCAACCAATTCACGTCATACCCGGTCGGCGGGCCCTCACAGTTCTGCAACGTTTATGTGAGTCCTTAGCGCTGTAGACATATAATCACTAATAAGACTAATCACTTCTGATGACCCACATGACCGGCCTGGCCCACCCTAATGGCACCTGTAGTCGATCAATATGGAACACAATAAGATCAATAAAATACCTTTCGGTATATTTTCGAGAGCGAAGAACTTGACTAAACTTAATATGAAGGACAATCAGCTGACGTCACTGCCGCTGGACATCGGCACCTGGACTAATATGGTTGAACTGAATTTGGGCACAAATCAATTGACCAAAATTCCTGAAGATATCCAACACTTGGAAAACCTCGAAGTTTTGATCCTAAGTAACAACAATTTGCGTCGTTTGCCCCCAACGGTCGGCAATCTGAGGAAACTTCGGATTTTGGACCTGGAGGAAAACAAGCTGGAGGCGCTTCCCAACGAAATAGGTCTGTCCATTGATTGATCGTTGAATCTTAATTGAATAGTTGAACAATTGATATGAACTATGGGTTATGTTATGTTATGTTGTGTTGTGTTATGGGGTAGGTTTCCTACGAGAGCTCCAGAAGCTGATCGTCCAAAGTAATCAATTGTCTTCACTTCCCCGAGCGATCGGACACTTAGCAAAGCTGACGTATCTGAGTGTAGGCGAAAACAACTTGAGTTCAATTCCAGAGGAAATCGGTATAAAAGAGGAGAGAATTGGTTGTAATTGTGTTGTAATTCTATTCATGTCTTCTATTGTCTGAATTGTAGGCACTTTAGAGAGTTTGGAATCGCTATACATAAACGACAACCCGAACCTACACGTGCTTCCATTCGAGTTAGCCCTGTGCGCTAACCTGCAGATCATGAGTATAGAGAACTGTCCCTTATCTCAAATTCCAACCGATATCGTGAACGGCGGGCCCTCTCTTGTCATACAATACCTTAAAATGAAGGGCCCGTATAGGACAATGTGATGACCGTTCCATTCATTAGACCTATTAATTGTGTATAAAATAATACTTTTATTTAATGACGAAAAATGTTTTAACGTTTTGATCAAAATATTAGTGAAAACAAAACAAAGAGATAACAAATGTTAGGAAAAATTTTTGATAAAAAAAAAGTTATTTATTTGGGTTTCGGTGCTTCGGCTCACAAAGCAAATGGAGTTTCATTGGAAATGATGCCAAATATAAATCCGTTTAATGAAAATCCGAGTCCAATCGATCCGTTCGGCTAAGGATACGAATAGGCGTTAAACCAAATCAAGTGTTTGATTGTTTGCGCGCTTCTAAACCTGTCCTCAAATATCTTAAAACCTTCACTGTTTATATAAGCCATTCATTCGTTTATTTTTTAATTATCAGTCATTCAGTCATTCCGATTGTAATCACTAGAGCTAAGGAAAAAAGCAAAATAAAATACCCGGATTATTGAGTCATCCAGACTATAGGTGGTTTCATAAGTTCCTTAAATTTTTATCAATCAAAAAATGACCAGTTATTTGATAAATACATATTGGAATGGGTCTAGGTTTAGGCTTAGACCCTAGGTGTGTCCTTGTCAAATGGCTTATTTTAAACGCTTTACTCAAAATTGTTCTTGTAACAATTATATGGAATTATGAATAGCCCTGTAGTTTAAAATATTCAACAATCAAAGCGCGCTTTTATTTGCTTTTTTCTCAGCTCTTGTAATCACATTTACAGTATTTAAAACATAAATATATTATAAAACAAAACATTTTTATTTGAAATCGACTTTTCATTCGATATTTTAAAAGAAAGAAAAATTCATTTTTAATACTTTAGACGAAAAAGATTATTGTTTTTGTCATTCGTTTCGTTTTTAATTCTAAATGTTTTTACTTTATTCGACGAAATAGTTTGACATAAAATAAAACACAGAAAACAATAGTCGAAAACAGAATAAAATATATAAATATTTGCTGCCATTGAATGAGATATTAAATAAAATTTTTAACTTTCAATACAGAAGTTATAAACTTTTAAAAGCAATGAAAACCTATTGAAAGTACAGAATATGAGAGAAATAATTATCAAATATAAAGATTTTATTTTCAAGTTTTTCTCTCAAATATATCCAGAATTAAGTTTTTGTGTAATTTTATCAATAATTATATGAATTTAAGAGTTAATCGAAAACAAACCAATTGTTATACAGTTCTTAAGGAAAAAAAAGTTTAAAAAACAAAATAAAATAAAAGTTTGTCTCTTATTGTAGAACTTTAACGACTTATCCCGAAAACAATAACACAGATGAAATTATTGGCCATAAATAACCCAGAATTGATTAATAAGCATAAAAACAGTTTAGAAGCGTTATATAAAAGTTAAATAAAATTATAATTCTATTAATTATTTAAAGTCTATTTAAAAACAAAAAAATAGTTTTTTCTATAATTAGTATAATTCTAAAAAATTATATAAAAATATATTACAGAAGCGAATGAATGATCGTTTGTATAATGAATGGATGTTTTTCTAATAAATAAATAAATAAAAACTTAATGTAATTTATAAGTAAAGAATATGAGTTGAGACAAGTTATGAGTGATTTGTGATTTCAATTATTTGATAAAACAAATGCTTAAATGAAAACAAAAAACGAATAAATATATTGAAAACTCCATAAAAAAGATTTTGCTTTATTTGCCGAAACTTTTTTCTTTACGAAGTTCTTCAGCAAAATCGTGTGTATATCCAATCCAAGAGATGACGCAAAGGATCTATTTTGTAGTCTTTGGCCACAACTTTCAAAGACTTGATTACAGGTTTTAAGGGAACAAAAGCCTCTGAAAGCGTCTGCAATGCTATGATTGTATGACTAAAACTGTGAGACTCTGTCTCTCGTTCTCTCGACTATTCTTTACTCGTATCAGAACTTTCTTGAAAACAAAACTCAAACGAATATATTTATCGGAAAGCATATGAATCTAATGCTTGTAAGGCATGGGAAGCAAAAGTTAAAAACCGGTGGAAATGGTCGCCAATGGAAAAGGTTTGTCTGATTATAAAACTTATTGATTTTTGTAATAGTTATGCGAAAACATGTTTGAGATTTCGTTAACAATTAGATTCAATCATAAATTATTATTATTTTTCTAATAATAAAGTTTTTTATTGACGTGAATGACATGTCTGAGTGTTTATTTGAAGCTTTTTATAAATATAAAAAAGCTTTTCTTTTGCTTTTCATTATATTTATTGTTAACTATTTTCTGATTTTCAAATCCAGTAAATCCTTAATTCAATTCTTTTAATTATATGACAAGTCGTTCAGAAAAATATAGTAATTTGTTATTCAAATCAACGATAAATTAATGAGAAGTTCATTTTTAAAAAAATCATGAATTCTGCTAATTTGTATTGAATTTAATGTCAGAATATTTGGAAACAAATATTCATTTGGATTGTTAGGCATCACTCGAACTGTTCGTAAGGAAGTCTTTTATCTTAATGTATTCAATGGTGAAAATATCTTAAGTCATACTTATCTTAACTCATCTGAAGATTTTTTCATTGCGTTCATAAACCACTAAAAATACTCGACTCTATGTAAACCTTGAGTGCCTGCGGCCTTATTCACAAAATAGTGACTTATAATTGAAAAAAAAGAAAAAAATTAATAAAAACAATTGAATGGAAAATAATTATAGATTTTTTTACAAATGTTACGATTCATAAAATTAATTTAATTTGATTTTAGTGTTGAGTTGTCAGACAAACAATTAGATAGTTTTGATTTTGAGTCAATTCTCATATTGAAAAAAGCTATTATTCCTTACTTTTTTCAACTTTCTCATGAAATGCATTTTTAGCCCTGTACTGTATACTCGCTTATGTTCTTCACAGTTCTCAAGTTAAGAATTTGATCAATTAAAAAAGTCTACTGGGCTAAAAAACCAAAGGTCTGAGCCTTCTTTGACAAAAATTTTATGTGAAGGGCTTGTGTCTGGATATCTAACATGAATATCAGTTTCATCAATAGCCCCAACAATAAAAAAGCGGTTGAATACTACGTCGGGCTAAGGCTATCCATGAATTGCTTTCACTTTAGAAGAGTTTATCGAAAATTAATTAAATAATTGTTTTATTTCACTCCAAAAGTGATGTAATTAACGAGAATTGAGCTCTTGTTAACTTACAATAAAAACATTTTATTTTTATTTATTTATTATTGTTTGCAATCATTGAAACTTTTTTTATTCATATATAAAATGGTTAACTCAACTAAACTCAACTAAATTTTATTTTTATTGTTGAGAGAAGGCATGCATTCGTGAAGAGCAGATCCTTTTCAATCAGTGATGCAGAGATTCAGTTGAAGGAAAGGGAGGTTTTCCACAACCTCACGTTTCGAAACTTATCGGATTTGATGGCAAGATTAGGCGCTTTGTTAGAGCAGAGGTGTATTACCCTCTTTCCTCATCTCTGCTCTGTTGAGGTTTATTCGGAGCACATGAATGTGAAAGTTCTAATTCAGGACTTCTATGGCAAGCGTATGGACTCTCCCTCAGACGGACTCAGTGTTCGGGGAGTAATAACTTCATAGCGTTTCTTCACTTTACGATTCATGCCTTTGGGCTAACATTCAAATAAAGGAAACATTAGGTCTGTTTAGGTCTGAAGTAATTGTCTGAAATAGAAACCAATATTTTTCACTTTATTTATATTTTAAAATCTTTTATATAATAATTGTTATACTTTTTAAATCTTATTTCCAAACAATTACTGTTTTTCTAATTTTGTTCTTTCTTTCATTTTTCACTCCAAGACTTGTTATTACTTCACACAATATAATCGGAATATATTTTTCCAAAACTCGTAAAATTTTGCACAAATAGCCCTATTATTCACAGCAAAGCATGTTTGGCCTAAATATTAGACATGTTTCTGACCAAAAACTCCTCCGATGGCTATTGTATACTATTTCTGGCAATTATTTATAAAATATGTGATAAATATTAGTGAAACTCTAGAACTAGGTTTAGAAGAACAAAACAACAGGCTATTAATATTGGAGCCTGCTTACATTACTTACATTTTCAAAACCATTCTCAAAACATCTCATATTGTTTTCAACTATACTATAATTCGATAATTTGTCTCAAAATATTTGACACAAAAAAACAAAAAGACAATAATTGGCCAAATGTTAAGCACAAGTATTTATTCGACTTATTAGTTATGAATATGAAATCAACTTTTATTTGAATCATATAATTAAACGACAATTTTAACGCAATATCTCTGAATAAATCAAAATAATTATAATATTCGTGAAATAAATTTTAAAGAATTCCTATTAAATAAGCGGAATGATCTAGTTTATATTTAAATTACTTTTTTAAAGCCTGTAATCGCTTAATATCTTTAAATTCTTCTAAATCTGATAAATATTCCGCAAAATTAATTAGAAATATGTCTCAAATAGCGCACAGTTTAGTAAAATTCTGGTAATTATAAGAATTTTCAATTTAAAAATGGATTATTATTTATTATTTTTGGTAATAAAAATGATCCGGCAATTTGTTTCTAATTGAGTTCATCCGATATTGGATTTCTATACTGTATATAGACTTCAATGAATAATCAGTATAACTATAAAGAAGTTAATAATTAATATTTACTTTAATTTAAAGACAACTTTTGTATATTTATTTAAAGATGTTTTTGGCAGTCAGTGTATGAGAAGTCATAGCATATGGAAAGACATGTCTAGTCGTTATGAAAGTTAATAATTAACTTGAATGAGATTTTGTATTTTGCAGAATTCATTTGTCAAAGCCTTGGGGGTAAAAGTTCAGAAGAATGTTCACAACACATATGTATTGCTATATAAGAGTGGCTGAACTGAGAGTTCAACTCAACTCTTCAGAACAGAAAGAAAAGTATTATTTTTTCTTTATTTTTTTTCAGATCCCAAACACGAGTCAAAAATTGTTTTCTTAGAAAACTGAATGAATGAATAAAAAATAGAGAATTTTTTGTCATTTGATATCAAATGATAGTATCGATCAAATAAAGAGAAAGTTTTAGTTCTCTTATTATTTGCATAATTTGAATATAAGATCCGTTTCGAGACATTTACTTTTTAAAAGACAATTCCGGATCGATTTCAGACTAACCCTGACATCGATATGTTTTGAGTAATGGCTCAGGTGAATGATCTGAGCGCTTAAATTACTTTTGTTTTGAATATTTGCATAATCACAGAGTTATGTGAATCAGAAATAGAAGTTCTGTTTCTATAATACTGTATATTTGAATGCTTTATATATTCGGAAATATATTTACTTTTTATTTATTCGAATTAATATACATTACAAGAGCTTAATGAGCACTCGGCTGAACAGAACATTACAGTTAAACACAAAAACAATTATATGCATACAGTTATACAGTTATACAGTTATAGTCGTAAAGTTGCCGAAAGGGTTTGAACAAAAAAATATTGAACATCATTGCTATTTGAGTCATAAAATAAATTGAATTCTTATTATTTTATTTATATCTCTAATCGAGATATGAATTACAACATTATATTAATATTTATTTTATTAAAGCATTATTTTATTCCTTTAATCAGATATTAAAAGATTTCTTAATTTTAGTTTTGAATGACTCCTAAAATATAATACAAAGCAGAAAATGTGAGTTTCAGACTATATTCCCGATCATTTCACAAATCATTTTTATGCCTTTCCACCATTTTATTTACTTCTCACTCATGTCTTCTCATGCATTACAAGATAATCTTAAGGGGTGTGCTTGATCATTGATAGTTGAGCAGGTCAAGTGTACATTTAAATATAATGTCAATCTAATTGAGATGGCATTCGATAAGTCTGATGAAAATTATCCTTGGTCACATTATAGCGATAGAAAACTTTAAGAAGTGCTGCTCATCTCTGCTCTAGAATTATAAAAAAATTAAATAATTCTTAGAAATTGAAAATAAAAAATAACGAAAACCAAATTGAAATTGAAATATATATTCAAACAAATAAACCGAATATAATTGGCTGCAATTTTTTGAAATCTACTCAACTGCTCATTTATATCTAAAAAGCATATTCCAGGTCTATTTTGATGAAAATGTTTTGCAAATAGGAATTCTGAAACATTAATCAGATTTCTGTTAACCCAGATGTTAGCCATTTTCAACTTAATCCAAGAGCCTTTCCGTATATTTTGAAATTGAATTCTCAAGTTTAGGAATAAATGAGAAAATTAATTGTCAGACGAATTGCAAGAAACTGTATATTGAAATGAAATGATCGGAAACTTTTCATCAAAGTTGATTGTACTGTATTACATCAAAGAATACCAATCAATAAAACCATAAAACCTCAACCAATCGTTTAATTATATACTTTTAATTAAACCAATAATTTATTACTTTGTTTATTGCAAATTCAAGTTAATAAAAAATGATCTTGCTAATATTTTTTTAAATGAAAATTTTTCTGATAAAAATATCTTATATACTCTTTATTACTTAATTGCTATTAAAAACTTTTAATGTAAAGCAATATATTCTTAATTATATTATTTTGTTCTTTATTTTCGTCATATTTTGTTTGTTTTGTTTTTCTGAAAACGTCAACCAATACTGTACCGAATTGGTAGTACCAAATGTTGTACCAGGTTATTTTTTATTGGACTCATACAAAGTCTGTTAGAATTTAGAAATAGTGTACATTTTATTCAAAGCTCAATAAATCCTATTCTAATGTCATTTGGAGTAATAGTTTGGCACAAATTAATGGCTATTATACTATTAAATATGAATAATTGTATTCACGATAATTGATGTATGACTTCAATAATTATCAACAGTTTTATAGCTTATGAATAAATAATTTGTTAACTTTGTTATCAATTCATATACACTATAATAAGTTTGATTTAATTGACTGTTTCATTAGAATGTCGTCAATAATCCATTAGTTTGAGTATTGAGGCAACAATTTTAATTTGCAATCATCAGGATTAGAAACCTGGTAACGATTTGGGTATTTTTAGTGCAGATTATTTCTGAAAATTTCCTACAATATGAACGTATATTTAAAAAAAATCAGCCTAGGCTAATGTTAAAATTATCTTCAAAATTTCCCGTCCTTTTGATCTTTTCCTGTAGCAGTTAAGCAAGGTGATTCCTCAATTGTAAGGAGGATGGCCAGAAAGGTTTTTGTGTGAAATGTATTTTCATTACTGGATATTCAAATAAATGATATTTTAAACGCAAATAAAATTTAACTTAAAATGAAATGAAAGCTCACTATTATGTCTAAAGTAAAGATTGAGTAGAAAAGCAATTATTATAAGGAAAATAAACATATAAACGATCATGGTCGTCACTTTTTACCAAAATATATTAGCTTTTAACGAGACTATTCATAAATATGTATTAATTTATAATCGATTTCCGCTCAATTTATTCATGTCTTCTAATATTATAATATTATATTAGTGTTGAGTAATTCATTCTTTCAATCAGTACAGTACAGTATATTTGAAAATTATTCTTTTTTCAGTTTAGTTGGTGAAAAATTTCGAAAGAATATATTTATTGTAGATTACATACAATACAATAGAAAATAAATGTATGAATTTAGCAATGAATTTGCAAAATACAGTTTAAATATTGCAAATCAACTGAATTTTTAGACTATAATAATGTTTGAATCAGAAAATTATTGCAATTTATTACTATTGAACTGATATTGAGAGCACAGGACTTGTGTGAAAAAAATTAATAACTTTTTCTATTGTAACAAATTATCTCTGAATGAAAAAAATTAATTGTATTGTTAATGGAACCGATTTTTGGTAATAATACAAGTTTTATGACACAAACTATCAATTTTGATGAATAGTCTCTAAAATTTGTATTTTTTATTATATTCATCGAAGATATTGTTAAGTAAAATATTTTTTCAATTTTTTGTGTTTCATATCAAATAAAAAATTGAATAAATATTTAATACAACTATAATACTTTGTATTTCACTATTGACTGCAATAACAACAACAAGATTACAATGATTCTGGGCTTACATCGACGCCCACTCACATATTCTTAGCCCATATGTCACAGTATTTTATCAGAATTCTTGTGATAAACCCAATACATAGATATCAAATTGAAGCACAAAAATTGAAATTATATTATTTGATGTCAAGCGAATACAAGTCAAACATTTAATTAATTGTTAAGAAAATAATAATAATAATATAAAAACGAAATTCTTATTAGGGGTGAAATTCTTGGAGTTAGCGCTGCTTTTAGTTATGCTGACCCATTAAATATCCATAACTGTAAGAAACCCACAGAAATAAACCCTATTTTTGTCTTTCACTCTTCAAATATGATTATTATAATCTTAAAAAATAAATAAATATAAAAAATAGGATCTTTCAAAAGAGACCGGAATTTATTTTTTCCATAATATAAAAACTTGTAAATTATAACTGTATTTATATTTAGAATAATTAATTATATAAAAGTATTTTAGTCAACAACAATGAAATATTATATAATAAGACTATTTCTCAAACTATATAAAGTATATTATATTTAAAATATGTTTTATATCAAAACCCAATTTATAGAAATCATTGCAAAATTCTATTCAATGGGTGTATTCGCAAATCAAATACATATAAAGGAAATATTTAATTAATTTTATTTATAAAGAGTTGTGTCATATATATCACTAAATTATAAAATATCTAACTTTTTATATGAATTTAAATATTTCTGCGCTTATATTCTCATCGTTTAGAGGATACAAAATATTTATCAATTATTTCATATCAAAAGCATTTTATTGTTTTGGATATATTTTCTATTTTATTTGATTTAAGCCGACACAACTCGAAGATTTATACCCCGGAGGAATCTTTTTAAATCAAAATTATGTTCTCCATGAGAGGAAAGGCCTGAGAAATATAATTTCTGAATCGTGTTTGAGATCAAGTCTTGCAATTATAATAAGCTAATTATGTTTTGCCATTTGTTTATTGATTGCCTTATTTTCTTAACAATTATCTTAAGCCCAACTCAGCTAAAGATAATATTTTCGATACTTTAAAAACAAAATCTTATTTATTATACTTTTTAGCGCTAAAATAGTTTCACTGTTTTATTCATTAGGACTGTCGCAGACAAATCACACGAAAAGCAAATAAACCAAAATCAAACCCAACCCGTCTTCAAAAAAAATTGAACCCATCTCAACCCGAACCCGTCGCTTAAAATATGTCTGAGCCAAACCCGCACATGGGCAACATTTATTTAAACAGCTGAATGAAAATTCAAGCTAATTAACCATGCTCGCGTTAATATCTGAACAATTGCGTGAAAAATTTCATTGTTTGTAAGTAGATTAAATTGATATCAATTAAGTAAATCATAAATATTTTTAATGATGTCTCCAAAGGATTAATGCGAATCAGTTTATGAAATTAAAAGTACCCTCGTATTTGTCTAAAGTTATTGATGTCAAGAGTAATCAATAACAATAGAAATTTTTTATATAGAAATAGTTGTTTACTAATACAATGGTGCATGGTCAATCAATTATATATAAATAAATGTAAAATATGAAAATTCTAATACCGGTACATGTGACAAGTGTTCCGGCAAAATTCAATCAAATAATTTACTCCAAGAGCTCAGTTTAACTCTTTTACTCCTGCGGATTGTTGTGGGCTTACTTTCCAATTTCACGACCCGCACCCAACCGGCTAATTTGATTTGTGCTGGTTTTAGGGGAATTGAGTCCTTATGGTTTCGCACTATAATCCTCTTAATTATAGCATTTTTGCATTGATTTTAAGGAAAATGAACAGAAATTATATACAGTATGTAAAACCAGAGATGCCGATCATTCTAATAAGTGTTCAAACTTAAAGGTTATACGAGGGGTAAAAACTTAATTTTCTCTTCCAAATAAAACTGTTTAGGCATATATTGTGCTCACTTTTCTAAAATTTTGTACTGGTTTCATTATAATAATTCAATTTGTTAACTTGGTGCTTAGCTTTAAACAATATTTGATAATTTCATATAACAAACGAATAGAAGTTAAGGTAAGTATACTTTATCTAAATTAGCAATATATACTGTATATATACCCGTTTTATTGATATATTCAGGACCAGTTTTAATTTGCACACTTTGGGCATCTCTGAAAAACATGAGCGATATTATGTAAAATGGGATACAAATACACTTTATTTATAGTATTTATAGTTTTGTATTGAAATGACTTATTTCTTGCTCTTATAATAATATCCTTCCGGAGGAGGAAAATGGGATAAATGTTTTGTTAATAAAAATGACTGCACTATAGAAACAAATTGTCGGTTAGTTTAGAGTATTTCACGAATGAATACATCAATTCGACCATAAAGTTACGACAACTTTGGGTATTCATTAGCGGTGCCACTGATGCCGATGCCCTGTGAATGCATTCATTCGCATATAATTATATATATTCTGTACTATTAATACAAATACAATATAAATATAATAATATTTTAATGCAAACCAATTCCTTAACTATTAATACATTAATTATTAAAATATATGTGAAATTTCATTGGATTAAACACTTAGCAGATGATTGAATTTTGTGCACTGGTAGACGTGGAGGTCGTTTTTTGCCCCAATCTCTATTTTCTACAATTATTTTGTTATACAGGGATTCACAGAATTATAATATAATTTTATTGTTTGTCAAATGTTTTTTGGCCACAACTTATCATTTTTCATAACAATCAACATTTCAGTCATGATATATAAATGATGACAAAACTGTTCCAAAACTTTTTATTCTCTCTGAAAAAGAGGGTTTATTTTTATACATTTTTGTTTATTTTTTTGTCTTAATTTAACCTCTGCTCAGTTTCTAATTAAAATTAATGAATTCAATGAATGCATAAACAAATGATTTGAGAAAAGAAAAAGGTTTACTAAATGTTAGACATGATTAGCGCCAAACAAATTAATCAGTTTTATAATTAATTGAATATAATATGAGAATAGAATAGAAATCCCGAAACTCTTAATAGCAATTCACACGATTAGTACCGTTTCATACGATTCCTAATAAATATTTAGTTATTTATATTCTAATTAATATTTATAGTGTTGTTATTTCTAAACTTATACCGATATATAACTGAAACTTTTGACCGAAAATTGAGTTTCAAATCCAAAATGGTTTTAATGATTGTCTTTTTGAGAAGAAATTAACTATTGATTAGTCGGTAAGCATATGAGTAGATAAGAACGCAGTCTAAGGGCAAGATATTTGGGCGATAAAGTCGTTCAAAAGACTAATTTTGCTCAGGCTCTTATTGTAAGAAATGACAATGAGTCAAGCCCACTACCCCCTTGCACCCCTTGCCAACTACATGTATAAATTCCACGAATAACTTAATTTGTTACTATAAGTATTAACGTAAGCATAAAATAACAAATTCAGAGCTGAAGTCTCTTAACGTCAACCAAATAACACATTTTCGGACAAAATTAACTCAAAGACAAAGCGATGAGAAAAGAAACAAAGCCTTGAAGTGAATCACAATCACAAAGAGTAATATTATTCGAAATTAGCCTCAAAAGTGAGAACATATAAAACTTATAGTGGCAAGGTACTTATTAATTTAATTAGATCTTCAACTCTTAATATTTATAAATCGAGTTTATATTAATATAAATATTTATGAGAATTAGCATTAAATCAAACGCTAATCAAAACAAGGAATTTAAATAACAGATGCGATAAATAAAGTTTGGTCTATGACTTCAACCGCAATGATTCTATAGTCTGATGAATTGATTTTAAACATTGATTACACTGATCAGTTTATTCTTTATACCTTGGATGCTTTTGTATTCAAAGTGAACCGAACGCTTCTAGACTTTTAAAGATAACAATTTTTTGAATAAATCTTTAAATCTCAAGAATCTTAGCTAAATTAGGGAGGACAAAGCTCTGATCAAATAATAAGGGTATAGGGGAGGGGTAAAATTACAAACAGGAAATCGACCAAAATGGTGCCTAAAACCAGTTTTTGATCTTAAGCCGGCTAAATTCAGTTAAAATAAGTTTTATTTAGCCTTTTGTTAATTTAACCACCATTTTTGTCCTACATCAGGGCAATAGGTCCGGGGGTATGACTCCCGTTCAAAAACGTAGGAAGTATTTTGCCAATTTTTAAAACCTAGGGGGTTTTGGCTTTACCCCCTTGGCCGACCCTAATTTAAATAATTTATTTGAGACAAATATTTGTCATATTTAAGGCCCAAATATTGAATTAAAAATCTTATTACTCTTCGTAATCACAATTTTAAGAATATAAACGTATGAATAAGAAAGAAGAGAAGTGTTATGTTATGTCACGTTCTTATAGTCTCTATTCAATAGTCTAAGAAAACAAACTCAAGGAAACCAATTATAATATAATCATAAAGTAATTGAACAAAAGAAATAAATTTTATATCTCTTATCACCGAAATATCTTTAATGGTTTGCTTGGATTTTTTCATATGTCTACACGTGTAGTGTACAATATGTACAGTGTGTACAGTGTAGACACAGAGTATAAGTATAGATACAGTATATTGTAATAAATTATTTTCATTAATAAATCAAAAGAGAATATTCTGTGTTCTTCTCAGTCGATATCAATTATAACATTAATCTCTTTTATGCGAACCAATGAATATCTTAATCGAAAATCTTGTCTCATGTGTCACATCAGAGCTTATATAAAGTCGTAACACATTTATTAGAGTTAATACAATTAATAATTTAATAAAACAAAAGTTTTTCTCTAATATTGGAGAGAAACAGAAGTCGTTCAGAAATATCATTTTGTGTCTAAACTCTGTTTGGAATCACTTGAATGAAGAATATTATATAAAAATTGATACTTTCTATTGATTTCGGTTAACAAGTTAGTGAAAACATCGCATAGAAAATATTGGAACTTATGTAAGTGTGAGACCCGTGTGATTTGATTTTTCAAAATAGCCTCAATTTCTAGACTAAGTCTTCTGTAAGTCTTCAAAGTTTTATAAGATTTAGGTTTGAATTGAAACGAATACTAATTCGGTTTCGATCCTAAGATATAGCGGTTGTGGCGACAGAGGGACTCGTTTTTAGTAGTGATGACGTGATGTTATGTGATGTTGGCTGCGATCAAAAACTCGCTTCGAGTCTAGTAATCAATTCGGTGTTCACTACTCTGTATATGCATTGCGTTTGCCATTGCCCTCAACCACAAGCATCGCTTGCAATCTAGTGATCACTACTTGTTATAGCAGTGCTGTTTCGAGAGCAGAGCTGAACAGCTATACAGTAGAGAGCTAACAGTGCCTCCAATACTATCTTATTCTGAACTCATATTCGTGTCTATCAAATAAAAATTCTTTGTGAAGAATAGCTTCTTTTGGTAGAGTAGTGTCAATATGTGTACTCTTTGACTGTATATGTATTCGGATTTTCTTCTATATTATAATTCGCTATTTATTGACATTATTGACAAAAATGTTTATTTTTGTTCATACAATCATTATTCATAGTTAAGGTATATGAAGACAAAAAAGTTATATAATTTATGGTTGCTATACATGGCTATACTCATACCTGAGACCATAATTTACTTTATATCCGCTTTACTCTACTTTATATCCTATTCATACGAAAGCCCATTCATTGAGATTATTGTTTTATTGCCATTGCTTTTCATTTTTATTACTTCTTTTTATTTTTTCTTTTAGCAGATATTCGGTTCTCTATTTGACGAACACATTGTTCCACATATTCCCTAATCATATCTTCACAAATGCCTTTCAATTCTTCACATCATTCCTCAAATTCAAGGTAAGACTCGATTGTTTTACACAACTATTTTCGCTGATCTCTTAAATTATAACAAGTTTTATACAAATTCGCCGAAAATTAGATCTAAACAAATATTTATCGATAATAAACACAAAAAGCGATTCAATCGAATATTTTATTGTACTATAAGTTGATCTCAACTCAATTGTCTGTCCCTAACAGTACTCTTACTTTTATTTAATGGTTAAATATTTGTCGAAACTTTTGTCAGAGTTAATGAAAATTTTCAGACTCTTGTGAATCCCTGCCGTGAATTGGAGATACAATTCAATACAACGTTCCCAACGGTTAATGGCATTCACTCTTAAATTAAATTCAATATAACTGTAAAAAAAGTTAATAAACAGTTAGTATTTGATAATAAAATTTTTCATATTATATACGTCTGACAACATTTGAATATTTATTATCTGATGATTAGATTCTTTTATTTATGTTTTAATGAATTTCCCGAAAAATGTTTTGAAATGATTCGGCAGTATTTATAGAATGGATGAAATATTTATTCAATTTTAACGGCGGTTAAACTCAATTATATGACAATTTCCTGTACATGTATTACATGTCTTGAGAATTTCGTCAAATCATTATATTTTTCTAAACAAATAAAATTCTAATTATGACTCTGTTTAGGGCTGTTGTAAGGATATTCAAATTCTGCTCTCTTATATTAATACTCAGATACTATAGAATATATATTAGGTTTTTAAGTGTTTTTGATTTTAATGATTCATTTTCTCTCTAATATCCGAATGCGTTCTGATATTCAATGACTTCAATGACTGCTTTTAAATGCGATCATTCATACGATTTTGACTTACTCTGAAAGGCCGACAGCCATACCCCTAGAATCAAGTCTATATAGTTATGACTTATGCTCAATGCAAACATTGATCTATTAATGAACTGGATCCTAATGATGATTTTCGATTTTTCGACTCGACATTCAAAACTGCATTCTCACAGACCTATCACTGCCTAAAGGCGTTAAGTTTATAGCAGACGTTGTGTTACAGATGTTTTGCTTCAATTTATTTAATTTAATGTTAAGTTCAATGATTTTAAAAAACATTAAGAAGAGTATGAAAATTCTTGAAAAATAAAAAAGTTATTTCTCTCTCTATTTTTTGGCAATACTTTTTGCCAATCAATTATTTTTCTTTTCTTCAGAATCGCATCACAAGTATCTGAAAAATATGTCCAAACTTTGAAAACTTGTTCACAACAACAGTAGAAAAGTATAGAATTATTTTGAGAAGAGTTACAATTTTCAGTGAAAGGATTTTTTGTAGTCTTTTCGCAACTTTTATGAATCGAAACTGATTTTCAAGTTTTTCAACTAAAGCTATACTTTTTCAAAGAAAATAATTTCAGGATTTATTAGACCAAAAAATATTTGGGTTATTGTCCTGAATTCACTACAAGTCCATATACTCGGGTCCAACGAATACTATTATTGAAGATTATATAAATGTAACGATTCTTTCATTTTTGCTTTTGTTTGCCTAAAAGAAAATGAAAAATACTTTAGAGACAAACAAGAGCACAGATACTATCAATTCTGTTACACAAGTGAAATGTCTTTCCAAGTGAATCGATTTGAAGAAAAACAATAGAAATTCGCTTAAAATAGTTGACAAATAATTATTGTTTTGTTAAATGAAAGAGAAAATAAAGTTGTATTTCAATTGAGAGTTCGATCAGTAAAACAACTTTCTATACTGTATATCAGTATTTGGTATTTGCTTTCGAAATGTATTCTCAGTTATGAAATCGATTTGTTTAGAAACCTAAAGAAAATGCATTTCTGAATAGCAATCATGACTTCACTTCCATTACTGAAGCGATGATCTAAGCCGTGATGTGATAATAATTTTTTAATAAAGCGCTTGAATTCAGAAAATTTTATTATTATTATTATTATTGGTTGTGAAGGCTAACAATGAATGCCTGTTGAGGTCCGACTCGAGTCAAGAATAATTCAGTCCTTTATTTTTCTCGCTTAATATGACGACAGCAGTGAATAGGTTTGCAAACCATACAAATCATCTTCAAGTGATGGCCTCAATAATGGTTCTGATGTTCATAAGAGTCACGTTATTAATGAAAAATGACTGTTCGAACAGTTTCTTAATTTACTTGAAAACAGCTTTGAATTTAATTTATTCGCTTTTTCTAATTGTTATCTAAACTAATAGTACATTAAATGGCTATCAAAATACGGTATAATATAATGTCAATGCTGTCAGTGCTAACTGTGCTTAAAGTATTCTTCTTATATCTATAGTTAGGGCAAACACACGATCTCTGAACAAAACTAAACAAACAGTTTTAGAACCAATCGATTTAAGCGCTTATTATTGCAAACAATTTTGTACTCATTTTTTAAATTAATTTTACTTTCATTTATTTGATTCATATTCAGAATCAAAAACATCTTTCAAATAAATTCCCTTTTTTTCAATATTCAGATAAATAATAAATCTATTAAAATAATTATCAATTCAGTCGATTCTTTTCGTTCATGAATTTTAATCAATTCCTTTGAATTTCCAATACCACGAACAATTTTAAATATAAAAATATGTATTGTATATACTTTAAAAAGATTTCAATAATTACCGATAAAAACAATAAATAATTCATTATTATTATCATTAAAATTAATATTAATTGATATGATGTTTGACTTTTGGCTTCGAGAACAAAGGATTTGTAATTTTATGAATACAATTAAAGTAAAATTATGTTCGGGTAGATTTTAATGAAATCAAACAAAGGATGATTTAAAGGTTCAGAGCTATGCTTTGCTTTTCCCAAATGAAACTGCACTCCAGTAATGACATTCGTCCTCATATTCACAAATGATATATAATTTTGTTTTATTTTCTGAGAATTTTCAAATCAAAGTGAAAATAAATGTTTTTTAAAACCATAGTTACGAGAGTTGTATGCAATCAAAAGAAATCAGAATTACTTTTCGTGATTTACTTGTTATAAAAATATTTCCATTTGATTTATAAGAACTTTTAGTCTGTTTTTTGTTTTTCATTGCATTGCAGAGAATTGATTGATGAAAGCATACGATCAGTCAAAATGTTATCTTTAATAACAATCACTTCTAAAGCGCATAAATGTTTTCTAATTGAAATCTTTGTTATAATTTAAACTAATGTGTGTTATATAAACTCCTAACCAGTACAGTACAGCGCACTAGTATGCGAGAATGCTCCCGATCCTCTGATGCTCAGTTCTGGTCTTCCTTATTATTACCCAATGACCGCTCAATTATACAGTAAATTAAACTCATTTTCTTTCGCACAAATCATTCTATAAATTGATTCTTATCTTAAACAGTGAATTGAATTATAGGAAATAATTATTATACAAATAGAAAATTATTTTTTATTTCAAAAGTTTTTATTATATATTTGAAAATATAATTAATGATAGAATTATTATTTTCTATCAAACAAATAAACATTCATTGAATTTGTTTGACTTTATATTCAAAGAAATTATTAGTAAAGCTAATCATAAACTTAAAGAAAGGAAAAACTGAAATAAAGGCAAAGATTTTTCTAATGATTGCAAAATACGAAAAATAAATTTATTATTAATATTATGTATATATCGAATGCATTGAATATATTGGAAATGTGAATAACTAAGTCCTTGAATAATTGATGAATAAAGTGATGAATGACGTGATAAATGTGATCTTGCATCTGATCAGTGATCACTTGTCCTCAAAGACAATCCTATAAATAGTTTTTATAAATATAATTATCTATTATTTCTAAATTAACTCTCATTTTCCTTATGTTCGGAGAAATTCTTTGATATCATAAAAATAATCATTCAATGAAATTGAAGAACAAAATTGAATTTAATATTTACTCAGAGATAAATGACCAGGATGAGCAGAGATAGGCAATGGGTCCGACGACAGGGGGAGTCAGCCAAACTTTTGGCCAAAGGGGGTACAATGAATCACTTTTTTTCTCCGAAAAGTGCCCCCATTTTCGAGTTTTCCCGCCAAATCATCGAAAAACGGAGGGGGTCAGCCTCAGCCAAAATCCTGGGGGGGATATAGATACTGATGTAGGGGGGATATAGATACTGATGTAGGGGGGATATAGATACTGATGTAGGGGGGGATATA
>JAQIWA010000590.1:0-28464 GCA_034693305.1 Eueremaeus valkanovi
GTGTTAGCTAATAGTGTTGAATATGAGCCGGCAACTAATGCTTAACCAGTGTTAGCTAATAGTGTTGAATATGAGCCGGCAACTAATGCTTAACCAGTGTTAGCTAATAGTGTTGAATATGAGCCAGTATTTAATGCTCGGTAACTGCAGTATTGGCCAACCACTAGCTGGCACTGGCCAGCCCTATGTGGCACTGGCCGAACTTTTGTTTGTACTGAATGATCACTCTTATTCTCATGTCTATTTCCTTTTACTTTTCGAGTAATTTATTGTTTCTGCTGTTTGTTGAGTTTGAAATTTCTATTATATTCTTAATTTGGTTTCGAATTGTTAGAAACTTTTAGTTTTCATCTATTGAGTTGATGTTTACGCTTATTCAATGAATTTGTAATCATTCTGTACTACTTTTTAGATGTTATTTGTGTGAGAAACCTATAAAAAATATCACGTGAATTGGGCACAATTGGCCATTATGGCCACTATGGCCGTGGCCGGCGGCCACTAGGTCATTTATTCTCTTGGCGTCCATTTTGGAAAATGCTAAGTATAACATTGAATTGCACTCTGTTTTCATATATAGAGTGATGTCTTTGCGTAAACAATCTCTACTCCAATACACACAGAGTTTATCAAAAATCTATATCAAAAGTTTCAAAACTAATAATCAATAAAATTAAGCATTCATTTGATTTTTCATTATTTGGTTTAAATTAAAAATGGTTTTGAATTTATTTTCGATGATTTACAGTATTTTATAATAATATTGAATTAAATAAATAATTTAATTATGAAATAACCGAAAACGTAGTGCTATAACAGAGAGTCGTATTTTAGAGACATCTAATGCTCTTTACTATTACAGCAGTTATAGTCCTTTTATTATTAACTTTAATCTTATATTAATTTAATTTATTCATTAAAATCATTAAAATTAGAAGAAATGCAAAACAAATAATGAAATTATGAATAATTTATTGGAAATTATAATAAAGTTTACAATAAATGTATATTTGATTCAATTAATTACAATTATAAGCAATTTAGTGTCTGTGGGGACTGCTTGGGTGGACAGGGAGGCCAACTATTCTTTACTTTTGGATGGCATGACTGCGGCAACCAATCCATGTATTCCTTCAATAGATCTGAAAATAAATGCAATAATTATTGAAATAATCAGTCATTGAATGAGTGGTTGAGTGGACTCACAGTTGGGATTCGTTTCCCATATTTTGTTTAAACCCTTTCTGTTGTCTATGTTCTCAGAAACTAATGATTTGAGGAATCTTTCGGTTCTCGGCTGAAGAGAAGCCCAGGATTTGGTGATTATTGTCGGCGAAGACAACAGATGTTTGCAATAAGTCTTAAAGAACGGCAAGACTTGGCCCTCGAGTAAGAATTTGGCGAAATATTTATATCTTTCCAATCCTTCCGGATATAACAGTTCTGTCGGTCCTATCGGCCAATCGTATGGCCCGAATGTGGCCGAACGGAAGCACTTTATCGAATCGGAAGGACTGTCATACCGGGGCGGAGGGCTCTCTAAAGGGTTAGAAAAGGTACACAAATTGGGCACAAATATGGGTAACCACTCGGCCTCTACTGCCACTACGTTCCGCATCTGTAGTCTTGACGTCTCGTAAATCTCTTGATAGACAACATATTCGGGCAATTCGTCGCTTAATATCGAATCTTTCGAAATAAAGACCGGGTTTTCGACTTCAATCGATTTGTATGCGTTTCGAAGTCTTTTCCTTTCCTTATCATTCATATCGATGTCCAAAACGGGAACCTTTCGGGCAATTCGGTCGAAGAATCCGCTCAAAAGTATTTGACGCAAAAGTTTTATTTGGAGTGCATTCGGAGGACTCATATCGAGACTGAAAGCCATGTCTTCACTCGATTGGTTGCAAATCCGACTGATTTGCGAATTCAGTTGTTTTCGTAATTTATTTATTTCTACGAATGCTTTATAACGCAAACCGTTTTGTTTACAGAACTTCTCCGTCAGTCCTGCATATTGTGCGGCACCGATAGCATTCAACACAACCATTATGTCTCCCAAAAGCAAAGCACTCGTATTAGACGACCAAATGTTCTGTTTCTTAGACTTCATTTCACTGTTTATGAAGAGTTCCTGAATTGTGAGCGCAGAGACTATAGCTATGGTGTAGGGCATGAGTTGGTGCTGTCGGGATAGGGCCAACATTTTTGCATATCTAGGGCTGATAGGGAAGTGAGACATAGCCCTCCCGAGCGATGTTATCTGTGCTTTGCATACATTCTTCCGATTCTTCTCCAATCTATTCGTGCAGTCCTTGAGAGCGCCCATTGAAATGAGTCGTTTCTCTGAGGCCAGCAATGCCTCTGTTGAGGGCTGGGATGGAAACGGAAAGTTCACGACATTCTCGATACTCAATGATTTCATTTGAAGCACTAAATCATCGCTCGGTTTACGCATTATTTCTGGTTCCGAATGGTTTGGAAATTCGTCGTTAAATATCGCCGACGAATAAAGTCTATAGCAATGTCCCGGACCTGTCCTACCGGCCCGACCAGCTCTTTGGTCAGCAGAAGCTTTTGATGTCCACCCGATTATAAAAGTGGAAATACCGCTGACGTTATCGTAAACTTTGGTTTTAACCTAAGATTGAATAGTTATATTGAAAACAGATTTGGATAAAGTGTTCGCACAGTCAGACATACCTTTCCGGTGTCGACGACGTATTTGACATTAGGTATTGTGAGTGAAGTCTCGGCCACATTAGTGGCGATTACACACAGTCTGGATCCGAGCGGCGGCTCAGTGAAGACCGAGACTTGTTGTGAGTGAGGCAGCAATGAATACATGGGTAAGCAGTGAAGGGGTTGGCCTTCACTGAAGAAACTCTGGTCCTCTTCTTCTTCGGCGCTTTGTTCGCTCATTTGGTCGTCATTTTCATCGTCCGAATAATCGAAATCATCTAAAGTTCTTTCGCTTTGCATTGGATTCACGTCATAACTGAATTCAATTCAATTCAATAATAAAACAAAATATAAATTAAAATCAATTGAAAAGAGAGACAAAAGCAGTCAAAGCACTCACTCATCTAAACTGATTGTCGGATACTTTTCCGGTCTTTTTGTTTCATTCGCATTGTCTTTATTAATATTTTCATTTAATCTGTTTTTACTCTTTTTTATATAATTTTTCTTTTCGTTTGAGTTTTTAGAGTTTGTATATTTGGCGCCAAGTCTTCGGCACAAGACTTCCACTTCAACTCTTCCGGTGACAAACACTAGTATACCACCGGTTGGGCACTCATTGTGTATTTTACACACTTTTTTGAAGGCCTCGTGAATATAATCGCCGTTTGTTTTCTTATTGAAGTGAACCGAAACAGGAAATTGACGCGAATTGATCTGAAGGGCAGTTAAGCATTGAATTGTATCTCAAATACCAGCAAATAATTGCAATCAAAGGGTAAATCATTTAATTACCGACAGAACGGGCGGAACTGTTTTGAATAGTCGGCTATTGTTTTCCGTGAAATCCTGAACTCTGAGCGTCGCCGACATTATTATCAGTTTTAATGGATTTTCTCTCTGATTATGAATTCTTATGTCAGAAATCAAAGAATCTTTGGGTGTGTTTGGGTTCACTTACTTTATTACGGAGCGGAACGATACGGGAGAGCAGACCAATGAGAATGTCTGAATAGAGACTCCGTTCGTGCGCCTCATCTATCACTATAACTGAGTACTTGTTTAGCAGAAAGTCCTGTAAACAGAAGAATCGATTGAATCAATGGATTGCGTATTCATAGCAAACATATCGTAGTATTAATGCAAACGTTTTGTATTTCTTTGAGAAGCACTCCGTCGGTCATAAACTTGATTTTCGTATCTGAAGTCACATTCGTTTCGAACCGTATTTGATATGAAACCAAATCAGTCGAGACGTTCATTTCGTCGGCCACTCTCTTCGACATAGCAATGGCCGCCACCCGACGCGGTTCAGTCACTCCAATCAGGCGCTCGTCGTTTGCCATTCCGGCCTCGAATAGGAATTGTGGCACTTGAGTCGTCTTTCCCGAACCAGTCTCTCCGCAGATAATGACCACATCGTTGTTGAACACAGAGTCCATAACTGTGTGCTCTTCACTGACGATCGGAAGGGCCGAACGAGACTTTGCTATTTCAGGCCTTCTATTGATTGCAACGAATTCTCGCTTAAGATTCGGAACCTTTGCTAAGAATTTGTTTTCTGTTTTACTCTCTTTCTCAACAAATCTTTCAGTTTTTTCTTCAGTCGAAACACTCTTTGTCTCGATTTCACTCTTTTTTGAATCATTTGTTTCAATTGAATCCAAGTTTTCATTTTTCGCATTATTTTCTATTTGTCTATCAATTGATTGAATGCTTTCTTCAATACTTTCGTCACTTTCCGAATCAGAATCACTGTCCGAATCAGAGACGCCGACAATATTTAAGTTCTTTTCCGGTTTTGTCTGTATTTTTGATTTCTTAAAATTTTTATATTTTTTGTATTTTATACTATTTTTGTCGTCGATTTCATTGACCACTAATTCTTTAGTTATCAGCCAATCATTTAATCTGAAAATATTCAAAAAGTCTATACAAATGAGTCGATTATGACTACAGTGTGTGTTCAAAAAGACCCTCAAATCTTGTTAAGTCCAGTGACCAAATTCTGCCGTTTCAGACCTCATTGGCGACTGGCTCATGACTCATGAGGTCAGTACCATTAAACAATACTAGTGATGGGCTTTCACATGCACATGGTCATTTTCGACAACTCCGTTTACAGGAAAGAACTTCTCACACCTCATAATCTGTGTATTGTGACGTAAGATTCGCGTATCTTACCCTGCAACATTATTGATAGTGTAATATTGGGTTCAGTGTTAGAGAGTCTACTTTACATATGCATAGCTCATGGTCTAGAAGTGTTTAAAATAGGCGATTTTGAAAAACACCCAGATTTCTGATAATTCTCTATATTTAATATATTTAATATTTAATATAGAGAATTATCAGAAATCTGGGTGTTTTTCAAATTTTGATAATATTTTTCACATTGAACCAATGTTAGCCTTTTTGGTGATAAAATATCAAATTCAACTCGTTTAGTTATCAAATAAATCAAGTACTAATACAGGCTCAGTTTTAATCATTTTTTCAATAGCATTATAGTCAATGTCATATTTTGGACGAGTTGTGAGTAGGGGTCAATTTTTTGGGTTTATTAATAATACATATTATGATAAATGTGAATATGTTTCTGGGTCTTATTCAGCTGACAGTTAAAAATCAAACTTTCGTCTCTTTTCCATTGTTCTAGTTTATGAGTATTCGTGTCCTATCTTGGTATTAGTGTTCGGCTCAATTCAAATCATTAGCAAAACTGAATTGTATTGCGATTATCGATGATTTGAAACAATTATAGAGCAAGTGGTGAACAGAATCGGCATCTGTTCCTCAATTACTATATTTTGTGTATTATTTGAACGAAAATATCCATAAATTGAATGAATTGTCGAATCGTTTATTCATAAAATGTCTGCAATTTATAGTTCATTAGAAATAATTTGAGTTTAGTTTAGTTTAAGCCTTGAATACTGAATATCGGAATTAAAGGCAAAACAAGAAAATAATAATTATATGTCTTTTGCTTAAACATTGATTCTATTCATAACTAATCCTTAACTTTGTTGCTATCGTTGGCTACAATTAAATTGCAATTCTCTGTAAAATGATTAATATCTAAATGAATGCTATCTTTAAATACTTAATTCACTCAAAGTATTGAAGTCTTAATGTTTTAACTGCTATTAAATGACTGCATATAATGAGTTCATTCAATAACTTCTTTAATAGTGATTTAATAAATTGTTTGATAAGAGCTTAACATAAGTGCCATCTCTTGAGTAAACCCTTATTGTAGTGAATGAGTCATAAAAACAATAAACAAATCATTGATTTCTTAATGCGATTAAAGCCTAACTCTATTTGACAGCAATTTGTTTATAAATTATTTTAAATTATAATATAATTTGAGTTATAATTCATTTAATCGTTGTTTACATTGATTACAAAACTAATTGAAGTGATGTCAGAGAACAGGTCCGAACTGTACGAAGAGATGCGTTTGTATCGGACGGCCAGAGAGCGGGAAAAGTACGACAATTTGGCCGATCTGTACGCTGTCATCAATAGTCTCCAGTGTCTGGAGAAGGCGTACATCAAAGACAGCGTTACGGCCAAGGAGTATACGGCCGCCTGCAGTAAACTACTGGTCCAATACAGGGCCGCATTCAAACAGTGTCAGTCCCCAGACCTGCCCACTATCGAGGCCTTCATGAATAAGTATCGGTTCGACTGCCCGGCGGCGATGGAGCGGATCAAAGAGGACCGACCCATCACCATAAAGGACGATAAGGGCAATACCAGCAAATGCATCGCTGATATCGTTTCCCTTTTCATTACAATTATCGACAAATTAAGGCTTGAAATCAAGTCCATGGATGAGGTCTGACATGAATAGAGTTGAGATCCAATCCAATGACTAATAATTACTAAACTATTGATTGTTCTGATGGTTAGCTTCAGCCGGATTTGCGTGAACTGCACGAGACTATGAATCGGTTGACTTTAGTTCCGTCCAGTTTTGAGGGCAAGACTAAAGTCCAGCAGTGGTTGACTACAATGTCTTCAATGGCCGCCAGCGATGAGCTCAACGAAACACAAGTCCGACAATTGATCTTTGATTTGGAGTCTTCTTATAACGCATTCAATCGATTACTTCACGAGTCATAAGAACTGCTTTCGATTGAGTGAACAATACTTTTATTTTAATATTAATTCACAAATAATTACAGAAAAAAAGTTTTGTTAATATTATTTGAAAATCTGTTCAAACATTTGTACGAAATATATTCGAGAAATAACTTATTGTTTAATAATATCGATATTTGTCTCAACTTTTAAGCATTGATTATATTTTGAATTAAATGTTATAATTGAATACAATTGAGTGCAAACACAGAGAAGATTAAAATGGATTACAATATAAATGAGGGAACAATAGGGCCGCCCGAGTGGTCACCCGAAGAAAGCCTCAATGAGTCCATTCCCTAATGTTTTTAATCATTTGCTTTGAATGCTTTATCGGATCGATTGGACTGAAATTATAAGCGACTGATTTGACGCGCGTTTCGTCCATATATTGTTCAGTTCTGGCGCCGACTCTGAACACGAATTGCTTGAACTCGACGGCAGACAAGGCCTTCAGGAACTCATGCGGACTGTTCTCTTGCAAATCACTCAACTCCTGTGCTGTCATTCCGAGCAGTTTCTCCGCCTGTTCTTGGAATAGAGTGACCCAACCCTCGGACGTGCAGTCACTCAAACAGACCGACAGAATGAGACGCCATTGGAATTGAGGCGAATCTGTTTGACATCTGTCGCAGTGATAGAACCCATTGGTATTGTCGCGCACTTTCTTCAGACACCCGTTCTGACCACAAGCCTTATAGAGCGCGTTGTTTCGGCCGGTCATCACAATTCTGCCCCTGACGTTGAAATACGTTCGGTTCTCGTTGTTGACCGACTGCGCATTGATTTGACACAAGAGCTTCCATTCCGTGTCGCGCCCGCCATCACCGGCCGTGGCTCTGCTCAAGGCGTTCGTCTGTACGGTCTGACCCTCTCTTACGAACCAATCTATTGATTAATAAATTGTTATTAATTTGAAAACAAAACAAAACAAACAATACTTTTCAGAAGATTTGTTTCCGGTATTTCCGGGTCGATCTGCACAGTAGTATTTTGGACGGCCGACAAAGTCCTGCCATTATAGTCGCCGACCAATGCGTTTTTGATGGCGAGCACCGAATTGGGTTCGCAGTCGAACTGTTCGGCCATTTCGTTCCATAGAGTGAACCGAACCTCATATGAACTGCTGTCCAGTAAAGTCAGGTCTCGTTTCTTCAGCTCTTTGTTTGTCTTTTTGCTTAAAATGGTTTCCAAACCAGTGCTGGCTTTGAGGACAGCGATCACATCGACCACCGCCTGAAGGGAAACGGTAGCCAAGTCTTTGATCTGAACGAACTTATACCTCATTTTAGGCATTTCTTCGTCCGGTTGGTCGCACTCTTCGACCAAACTGTCGGAGTTTAAAGTGATTTCATAATCATTGGCCAAATTGGAGAACCGTTTGTTCGCTGTCTTAACCGTTCCTTTGCTTATTATATAGAGTTTGTTGGGCTCTATCAAGTCGTATAACTTTTCGCACTCCTTATTGAACGCATTGATCCGAATCTCTCCCGACTGGTCCAAGACGTCGAACGAGAACACAGATCCCTCTCCCTTAGCATTACTCCAATTCCTTTTGTTCGACTTTGAGGTCACCCGAGCTTTGATACGCCAGGCGTTGAAGTACGGAGTGATGGCAGTGATCGGACAGATACCCGACGCCCGACTGCTCGAACTCGAGGCCAGACTTGTTGTGCTCTTCGACTGATTATTCGCCGACTGATTGGTTTGCATCGCATTAGTGGCGTTGGGGTCAGTGTTCAGATTCACGTTCGCTAAGAGACCGACATTGGGTTGGCTTTTGTCCAGACGTTTGCCGATCTTTGATCCGGCCATCAGTGCAGTCATGTCTGAGATAATGATTATCTGATTTAATGGTAATAATAGTCAGTAATTGTTATTGCAATTGGTTTGACCGCAAATGACTGACCTGTCTGTCCACCTGAGGCTGACTGTTCAGAATGTAGGCATTGATCTGAACAACAGTGAACTTTTCAAACTCTGCCGAAGATATTCTTCGGATCAGTTCCGGCAAAACGACGATAAAATTGCTGCACATTTCGATGCCATCAGTCATTTGGAACCGATATTTGGTCTGACTGTTGGTCTGAGTGGACATCTGTTTGTAGACAATGATCTGAAGCACAGGTTTCGACACCTTTTCGTTGTTCAAGATCTTAGTTATAGCGCCTTCGCTAAGACGAGGATAACTGACCGCCATTTGCACCGAAATGTTATTGAATAAACTGCGGAATCAATTGAAAACAATTGGATTGAATTTGGATACAAAATATAAACGTTTTGTGCGTTTGGGCGCCAATTGATTGCTGTCTTTCAGAAGCGCTTAAGTGAACGGCATTTCAACCAAACATAAATCGCTTTAAACCAGACTCTCATTCAATCACTTACTGCTAACTCATCTCTATATCTGTCACTATATTTCATATATTATTCTATTATTTTTGAGCCATTATTATGTGTAGAAAAGTCCTGGAATTTCAGACGAAGTAAAGCCTATTTTTATATTACATTACATGAAAAGTAATGACGAAATAAAATAATAGTTTTTGTTGAAAATAAATACAGATTTTTGACAATAAATACAATAAAATAATTAATAGATTCATACGATTAGATCAATGTTTAGATAACAGAGTATTACTGTTAGTATTGGTCCGAAAGTCTTGAAACGCCTTTCAATCTGTTGTCTATTGTTATAACTAAATGTCTAATAAGAGTCAACAGAATTGAGATAATGTCAGACATCAAAGAGTTGTCTCAAAGACAGGTATCTCTTGAGAAAGTGGTTCCACTGAACAGCAATCGTTTGGTCACTTTCGTCAATCACTTCCTCACTTCGATTGTCCAACAGTTGAACGAATTGACAGCTGTTGTCGACTCCAGACTCTATCATCTCAACCATCAGATCCACAGATGTAATGCAAATCTGGTTATCCTCGAAATGAAGCTCAACTCAATCACTGGCCTCTCATCGGTGGCCGTGCCTTCGGTCAGCACTTCTGCGCCGGCAGTCGATGATAACAATGTGATCAACGATCAGATGAATAGCATTTCATTGTCAGAAACGACTGCAAACAATGAGATCAATGGCAGCAAAACAGAGGCCGAAGAGACCAACAGTGAGACCACGAATGCCAACGAAGAGAATGAACAGAACAGCGAAGATGTTGTCGAAGAAGAAGAAGAAGCGGAACCGGAAGACCCGCGTATGGCTAAGTACAAGAAGATGGTTCAGTTGGGCATTCCCTTGGATGCCGTCCACCAGAAGATGATGTTGGAGGGCGTCGACCCTCAGCTCCTCAAGTGATCGGTCCATTCAATCCATCCAACCATTGACTCAATTATTGGCATTTGTTTGCTTCGGATTCGGTCTAAGAATCACTTTTGGATTAACTGTTAATAAAATAGATTTCATTTATAACTCAATTAAAATATTGTAAAAATTTTGTATTTATTAGTAAATTAACAAAAGTTGTGAAAAACTATTGAAGTTTTGATAATTAATTAATTCATTCATTCATTTATTGATAAACTCTTAATGCAATCGATTGTTAATTCTGAGCCAAAGCTACCGATTCTCTGATAGTCTCCAAATGTTAGTTAACGGCACCGGAGATGGTCTCCAACGAAGATTGCATACCCTCTACATAGTGTGCCTGTGCCACTGGCTGTGCCGCACAAGTATTACCGGTAAGTATTAAAAAAAAGTTTCATAAATATTTATGCAAAACTGATTGATTGGGTAACTGTGCAAAAGAGAGTTCGGCGCAGGAATAGTCTGAATTGAGTTATGATTGTCATAATAGGCAATCACTTCGCACATTGAGCTAATGTTTCTATCCTTAGGCCTACGTTTCACCACAACTATTGCGATCAATGTCTGACAATGGATGTCATCACTCATTGCTCACCACAACAGTTGAGTACCGTTTCTATTGACCTAATCTTCCTTAAGAAGAAGTTCCGCGAGAACTGAGAACCGGATTTCTCAGACCTTCCCAAAGGCTTCGTAAGCGACGAGCGCTTGTGTGTCACCTCTAGTGCGAACTCAGCGCCGAACTCATCAAATGTGAGCTCACTTTCTCTTATATACTAATCAAAAGTCAGTCCATTCTGTTATTACAGTTCATAAACATTATATCCGTTTAATTCCACAAATAATTAAATATCTATTGATTTGATAATAAAATGGATTAAAAATGATTTTATTTCAAAATATTTTGAATAAATTATTTCATTTAAACAATTATTTTCATTGAATTGTTTTAAACTTTTAATTTCCTGCAAACCACTGAACATTTGTGTTCACAAAGTCTTCATTCTTTGCTACATGTGCTCACATACTGTATGTCCAACTAATCCATACAATTGATTCTGAGTCAGAGTTTGGAAAAACTAGCTGTACATAAAATAGCCCAGGCTACTTCTTAGTTGTGGCTAAAATAATGAGCTCAAAGATACCTGTATATATACCTGGCCAATTTAGTTCTGTTGGCATTAACGTTCAGTTTATCTAAACGAGCAAGGACACCCATATTGAGCATCATATCTATGCTATTAAATGTACCGGTCTCATTAATTCCGGTCTAAATGATTCGGGTACATGATTCTGCTGCTGATTAAGAATTGAATATTTAGTTCAGAATCCGAGCACATCTTTAGCAAAGGATAAATGGGTTAAGACGTGCGCAGAGATAGCGCTTCAATCGCTTCCATCCGTTCGGTTGGCTTACAATTGTGTGCTTTATATTGCATCACATGTTTGACCGAACACTTGGTTTGCAAACAAATCAATTAATTTTCAATAAGTTTTCTATTATTTCGTCGATTAATAACTCAATTGATTTGATTTCAAAATAATTGAACGTAAGTTACATTCAATTTATTTATTTAAATACAATAAATATTAATATTATTTACAATAAAAACAATAAATAATTGTCTATTGGTTTGGAAAACAATTAAACAATAATTAATTAATTGATTACTTAATCGACAATCGATTGAATCAAAAGCTAAATAAATAATTGAATGAATAGTAAAGACATTGAAATACTTAATGATATGTCGTCTGAACTGAACTGAAGTCTACTTTAATTTCGTTTATTTTTCCTTTTAATGAATTTATAATTAAAGAATTTGATTGCATTACAGTCCGGGTCAATGACCCGGGGATTGGCTTTGAATTTGAGGCACTTTTTGGCACATTTTTCTCCGTTATAGAGACCGGTCTCCCACTGACGGACACAAAGCGCACAATTGTTTAGACATAAATACATTTTGTTATTACTGTTGTTCGCAATCAGTTTCGTCTCCGAATCACTGCTTGTATTCCTCTTCTCATCCCTTCTATCGGTTTCTTCACTCAAAACACAATTCATTGCAATAATCATTAGTAAAGACAAACAAATTATCTCTCCTTTCATTCGAGTCTTCATTTTCAGTCTTAAATCTAAACAATTTAAATAAATATTAAGTTTTTTGAACAAATAATACGAAACTATTTATAAAAAGTTTTCATTGAAAACGATTCTTACCTGAGATGAAGAATAAGTTCTTAACAAAACTTTTTGCGGTAAAAGTCAGACAAAGTTGTGAATGAAATTCAATTGTAAGCCAAAACTTGCTTCACATAAGACATGTATTAAAAACAAAGTTATTTATATTCTATCAGTTTTTCGATGAAACTATTGATGTTTTTCGGAAAGTTTTGAACTTTAAAGCATAAACTGATATATTTATACTTATTTACACCATTAGAGGTGGAGTGTATTGAAAGTTAAGTTAAGCCACAGTTTGATCACTTAGTGCTGGCAATGATTTGAGTGAAAGTAAATCATCATTTAGGCCAAGGAAAGAGACAATCGACAAAACCTTGTCCTTCCTTTGGCAACACTTTTCCGGATCATTGCAATCAAAAGCTGTTAAACTGAGGATTAATACACGTTTGGTATATCTTCGCAAATATCGACAATTCTTATTGAATACCTTGTATTGAATCGGAGGTTACGAGAGGTTATCGATATTCAAACTTTTCTTTTTATTGCACTTTTAGCCGAAAGCCATTTTGCGATAATGTGCTCAATAAGTCAATGTCGTTGCGATCGACTCTTATTTTAGAAATGATTTTCTATACAATTGTCCGCAACTTCTGTTCAATCGCTACAATTCAGTTAAAAACCTCACAAAAGGCCAAATTAGTTAAGAAAATGTTGGCTCAGAATACAGAAGCGATGAAAGTATTCGATCAAATCGTTAGAATACCTGAAATCAAAATTCTGGAAACCATATTCACATCCAATGGCTTTGAACTGGTATTTGAATATTTGATAAGAAAATCCTTAAAATCGAAATCAGAATTAATTTTATTTGTTGTGCGAACGGCTGATCGATAGCGTATGGCCGGGGGGGCTGTTCGTGATCTCCTCTGTGGTATCCAACCACACGATATTGACTTCGCCTCCAATGCAACCCCTGATCACATGATTAATATAATGAGGTATTCGAGCGATAAATATCTAATTTTATTGCAAACTATTAAATGTGAAAATCCTCTGACAATAGAGACAAAGAGAATATACGTCTTATAACCACTCCTTCAGGTCTGATGACGACAGTTATGCCAAATATAACCATTGAGTGAATTATGATTTCAGTTAAGACTAATGAATACCTTTGGCTTTGAAGGTGAACGACACGGCACTGTCACCGCTCGGATCAATGACAAACATCAGTACGAGATAACAACTCTGCGCATCGATAAGACCACTGACGGACGACATGCAGAAGTCGTTTTCACCAATGACTGGAAAATAGGTCTTAAACTCACTTTTATTCATAATTTATAAAAAAAATTCAATGAAAACAAAAATAAGAAAATTTTCAAATATTTTCCAAACATTTCCATTCGGTTCAGACGCCTCCCGACGCGATTTGACCATCAATTCTATGTTCCTTGGATTGGATGGAGTGCTTTACGATTACTTCGACGGCGAGAATGACCTCAAGAATAAAGTGATTCGCTTTGTCGGCGATCCGGAGCCACGAATACGAGAGGATTACTTAAGGATTTTCCGTTACTTTCGATTTCACGCCCGATTCGGTTGCGCCGCAAAACATGATTTGCAAACGCTTTCGATAATCAAAACCAATTGCAATGGTTTGGAGTCTATTAGTGGCGAAAGGATTTGGTCTGAATTGAAGCGCATTTTGATTATCAATGACTGCGAAGACGTCGTAAGCATTCTGTTTAATGACATACAAATCGGACGACATATCGGATTCAGTGCTGATTCACAACAAAGCCATGATTTAAGTGAATTCCGTTCAGTGCTCTCTAATCTAAATAGAAATGTGAGGACAGGCCTAATACCTGGGTGGGAAGCATCCACTTTGTTTGCCGCTCTTATAGAAGACTCGGACCAACTGTTAAGTGTTGTCCGACGACTCAAACTGTCGAACATCGAAAAGGATTCCATTCTTTATATAATAACAAATCGGAAAACACTTTCGAACAAAAGGATCATTGATTTGAGGACTCAGTTAGTACTGGCGCCCAAACCAACGCAAAACCAAATGAGAAAAACAATGATAGAGTGCATGAAATATTGCGGTCTATTCTCACAGATAGACTCCATAGCCGACTGGCCTATACCTGAATTTCCATTCACTGGACATCTGATCGCAGGAAGAGTTAAGGAAAGAGTTTTAATTAAAGATATAATAAATGATTTGAAACTATTTTGGGCTAAGAGTGAGTTCCAGTGCACTCAAGAGGACTTGCAATTAGAGTTGGAAAGGCTTTTGCAAAATGAAAAATACAATTCATAACTGATTTTACATTTATATTGAATAAAAAGATAATTTAAAATGAATTTAAACTTTTCTTTAATTATTTTTTTACTCTTTTTGATAAAAACCTCTGAGAAGGCCATCGACTCACTTGTAAATGCCTTATGCCTTGCGTTGAGGTCTTATACTTTTGATTTATACCCACTCTCTTGAGCTCATTAACTCTGAAACCTTTTTAATTATACGTTAATTACTTTAATTGATTCCAATATTAATTATCGATTTTATAATTTTCTGATTCTATGCTTTGATTAATAATTTGCATAAAAATTCTTTTATTTATTTTGAAGGCATTCTTCAATTCAATGCAAAAGTATTAATCTCTTAAAGATTTTATCGACTTTTAAATTAATGAATTCAATTGAATCGGAAGGCAATTCACTTCAATTGCTTTTAAATCTTATTAATTAATTGTAGCCTTAATTTCGAGGTTTCAATAGTAATGAAAAGTTTTGGAAATTTTTGTGTAGAAAATCAAAAATAAATATATAATATATTTAATAAAAAAAAATAATGAATTTTCAATATATTGTTTGAATTTCTTTATTTCATTTGGTTTTTCAATTCGAGAAACTATTAAAAAAATTGGTTTTAGTTTTTGTGCGAAAATTAAATCTACAAAACTATTAATGAATAGAACTTTATTTTATCAATGAATGCCTATATTTAAAAATTGAGTTTTCAATCAAATGTTCGCCACTTTATATGTGACTAAAAATACTTTTGCGAACAATTCATTACAAATGTATTGAATGAGAATCTATTGAATATTTGTCTAAAACTACATTATTTTGGTTTTATTTCTCAGTTTTATCTTTTATACTGTAATGTCAGAAGTGATTCCAACGTTTACTACTGTAGTAATAGCTTTAGTTATTAAACAATATCAAAGTTCAAGGACATAAGTAGATTATATACGGGTATGATGTCCTGGCTCAATGATTGAGGAAATTCCAATTATTTATTCAATGTTTCTTTTGTTTACCCTTGCTTATTTTAGTTGCTTTAATTCTATGGAATATTGGTCTGAATGTGAGCTAAGGTCAATTAGTTTACTGTCCATTTCGTTATTCAATACTTTACCCGAGCCTTTGAGCGGACATTAAAGTATATAATCTACAAAATCTACTTCATATAACCCGGTCATTTTGCCTGAACCATCTAATATAGAAGAGTCCGCACCTATAGTTCAATAGATTTTGTATTTGGACTCGGGTTACCTTCAATTATAGCCATTGAGTTAATAAAACACTCGGAATAACTTTTGGCACTGCATTGTATATATGCTATTCATTTAATTATTTTCAAATTTTCATTAAAATCTTATTTATATTTCACTTCTTATCTAAACTCATCAATACTTATAGTATTATATAATATAATATTTGTTTTACAATTTCAACGCTTTTGTGTATAAACTTATAGTAAACGTAACATAACTAATGTTGACCCGAACATAATCTGACCCGAACACATTTGTATTCGATTTTTAACAATTTTCTCACTATTTTATATATCAAATGATTCAAAGATTCAATTGTGAGTTTGACTATCGATTGAATGCAAATTAAGATATAGTACTGAACAGTCATTTTCATTATTATACTCTGTAGTCGTCAGCACAAAGTCATTGATAAATAATTGAATCTTCGCTTTCGTTTCATTCATAATTGATCTCTCAATCATGAGAAAGGGTGTAATTTATGAGAATCAATGGGAAATAGAGACCCTCTGCAGACCCCTGCCGACCCCTGAGTCTCATTTCCATTTGTTCTCATTAGTTATGTATTCCTTTTGTATATGAATTAGACATTAAATATAATTTAGAAATAATTAAACGAAAGCCAAACAGAACTAATGTTTGGACTAAATGGTCCAGACGTGCACTTTTTCGACGACAACGCACCAGGAGGTGGCCCTTTCGTTATAGTATGAGTTGATAACATGCAGGTTCTGTACATTTTGTTCAATAAGTTGTTCCAGTTCTCCGCTACGAAACACATGGAAATAGCGGTGGAGTGTAGTGGGAGGGGAGGGCGTCGACGACTGGCACTCTTCATCGCTCTTCGTCACCGACTTTGTCGTAGACTTTGTAACTTCAGTAACAGATGAGGCACTTGTGTTGTCTTCTGATGTCTGTTCCCCAATGATGTCCTCACAACAGGCGTCGTCAGTCGATGAGCTCAAGCAGTCGGCGTCGAAGTCGGCAAAAGTGTCGCTATTATTGATGGCTTCGGTAACGCTCTCTCGAGTGCTTCGATTGGCAGGAATTATGGTTACAAATGACTCTTCACTATCAATGCTGATCTGTTGGTACTGTGCTATTTGGGTGACTCGGGTCGAGCCTATGTTAGGACTGGCAGAGAATCGTCGGGGCTGTTCGTTCTGAGCTTTGGGCACTTCTGGCTGATAGTCAGCACTGAAGCTCCTTTGCCTCAACAGCTTCTTTGCGAACTTCGTATTGCTTTGGGTTTGTGGCACCGATTGGTTCGTCAGAACGCAATCATCCATTTCTTCCTTCTCTAACAGACTTTCCTTTTCTTCGATTTGATCCACACTTTCATTTTGATCACAATTTTCACATTTATTTGAGCTTTCATTTTGTGAATCGTTTTCGACTCTATTCTGATTCTGGTTTTCAGTTTCTGTTTCAAACTTCGACTCCTTTTTTGCTATCGATTCGGAGTTTGAGTTCATTGACTCAATTCTCTCAGTTGTCTTCATGAAAGTAATCGGATGTAAATCAAGTAGTTTTGGCTTATTTTTGGTCATTCGGTTAGATTTGGCGGACATTTCATTGGACTGGCATTCGTTCAAAGTATGCAACTCTGGCATTGAGTAGTATGCGATCAGTTTAGTGCCGGTCGCGTCCAGACTCGCCTGTCGTGACTCCAAGGAATCGGATGAAAAGGACTTCTGCAGGAACTTAATCACTCCGTCCTTATTGTTCTTCATTTGTTTCAAATCTATTTTAATTGGTTTAGAATTAGAGGCAAACTCTTGCGACTCGTTTATAGTGTTTGTGTTCATCCGATTAATTATATTGAGATTAGTCTCCGGTTTATCATTGCGTCGGAAATTGAGGGGTAAACTGAACCTGTGCTGAGACAGAAAGCCGTTCTTCTTATGAGGAGTTTCGTTGTTAATTGATTTCTTGGATTTGAACTGAAATTGAAACGAAATGATATGTTCTTTGATTATCGACAGCAATGAAGAACTGCTCAGAAGATTCGATTGACTTCTATTGCTATCCGTCCTATCGGTGATCGAAGAGAACTCGTAATCAATGGGACTGTCGATGATTGCACTCAACGATTCTTCGTCTTCAATGTTGCGCAGTTCGATCGGGAAGTCCTCTCTAGAGACGGATGAACTGTTGGAAGTCCTCGACTTATTAACACTCGTTCGCCTCGAATGCAAACTTCCGAAACTACCGGTGAAACTGAATTTTCGGAGGGCTTTCCGCACAAAACTATAACAACTGCCGAACTCTGAGTTCGGACTATTGCAGGACTCGTAGAGAGTGTTTCCGTAATGGGAATGACTATAACCACTACTACTCGACTCGCTTTCCGTTTCGCTGCTATTTATGTTTGCATTCAGTTTGCGCTGAAAGTCATCCAGCTTCATCAGAACGTCTTGAGATTGCAGTTCCCGACCTACAGCCGGCCCACCCGTCACTGTAAGCAAGATTTTACCTCCAATTTTCATTGTTCTCGTTATTTCCCGCAAAGCTCTGATTCTTCTGTCGACAGTCGTCAAGTGATGGAGTATTTCACAGCAAAGAACGCCATCGAAGAAGTTGTCGCGAAAGGGCAGATACATGACATCGCCGGCAATCAATTGCTTGGCACAGTTGGTCTTACATTTGATGAGATCATTGTCGAACCATTCGCAACATCTCTCGAGTCCTATTAAAACTATATCTGACTTCAGGTTTAGATACTTCCCATCACTGTATGGTTGGGTAAAAACCAAGAATTAATAGGAATTGACTATAATCTGAGGCTAACTGAGCAGACCTGCAGCCGACGTCCAGCAGAACACTTCCGGTTTCGAACTCTTCGAATAGAAATTCTTTGACATGAGATCTGACGGGAGAACAGACGGAAGTGTTGATCGCAATGACGGAATAGACGTCGTGCACATATGCCTGTTCCAGGGCTAGTGATCGCGAAGAACTGCTCATTCGTTTCCCATATTTGTGGTACTCTTTTGTCATCATTTATTGCGATTCTTAGACTTATTTTAGTTAAGAATCAAATAAAGCAAATCTTATTTAAGTTTTCAATTATTCGCTGAATTTCACAAAAGAATATATAAATAGCGAAACAATTGAATGAATTTTATTGAATCAACGCTAAGAATAATTGCAAACATATTGTGAGCATTTCATAGACCTTTAAATCAATTATTTAATGAAATTCTATAAAAACTAATGAAATTAATTATAATTACAAATACCGGACATAACGTAGAATATATTGAATAAAATTTCAAATCTTCTCAAATAAGAGCAAAGTATAAAATCTAAAAAGAGCTCAAATCTTGTGAGTCAACCAATTCTTTAAATATTAAGTAAAAACACTTTATTATTGATAGCAACGAACGTGAGAACTGTGTAAACAAACCGACATTATATTTATCGATCTTTTTCGACACCAATTCTTTGCAGAACCAGAATATCTGACATTATATAAGAATATATTGTACTCTATATAGAGGTATAAATATATGCGCCGACACAACTACACAGTCGGTGCTCCTTTAGGATTGAAAGTTCGTTTATTCCACAATAAAGTGTTTGTTTGTTATACTTTTTGTTTGAAGTGTAAGTTTGATGCTGTGCTGGGTCAGCTTTCAAACTAATTGCTATATTGCTACTTTCTGATTGTCAGGCAAGATTTTTGAAAATTTCCACTTTATATCTTAAGCATACTTACAGTTTATTACAGTGGTATTGGTGTAGAGATAATTTAAATATTGAAATTTTCTTCTCACTTAATATAAGTGAGTATTACATCATTGAATGCAATCTTTAAGGTTTCTATGATTTCACTCAAAAGATATGTTAGTTTAACAAAAACTTTGTTTTCGACAATCTATAGTGTATTTGTCATACAATGAGTGCATATTTTAATTAAGTAAATGATAGAGAAATTAGAGAAGTCTTAGCAAAGAAGTGCTTTCAATGCAATGAATGCATTGATTGGAATGAAAATCAAATTATTCTATAAATGAAATTAAATTACTTTATTATACTTATTAATACAACACTACTGTTCAGGATATAAAATATGATAATTTTTATTCTGTATAACAAATATAAAATATTTGTGCAAACAGTTTGGGATAATTATCAACAGATTATGTCTTATCGAATAAATTTCTTAATAAACTAATTATTACTGATAATAGGAATTCACACTCAAATCGTTAGTTTTATATCTAATATATTGTATAATACATTGCAATCTATTAATTCATAAATGATTAGAAAATAATTCGATCATTCAATCGATTATTCTGTATATAAACAGATCTTTCAATGTTTTATTTGTGTCGCAGAGCAACAGAAATCGCGATTCACTTCAATTGTGTGAATCACTTGCGTTAAGCAAATCGAAAAACGCATATAAATTAAAATTACATAAATTTATCCAATTTTGTGCTCAAATATGGTCAGAGTCGCTGTGATCGGAGCCGGAACTCTTGGTATCAAAATCGCTGGTAATTTATATACAATTTATTTCATCTGATTTTTTTTTTAGAAAATATCATGATTTTTGTACACTATTTATATAAATATTGATACTGTATACACAGTACTGTACTGTACACATACTTTTAAGACAGGCTAAATTATTTAGATGTTTGTACATTAATGAATGCAAAGTTATATATTCGAGTTATATATTAATATATAGAACAAAATATGAGCAGGTCACGTCTATAACCAATTAGAATTTTGTGTGAAATGACATTGCTTTTATTTTTGTTTCATTCGAAGCGGAGGGCAATTCTTGAATATCTTTCATATTTGAGCCAATCCAAGTTAGAAATAAATTGTAGACAAATCCCAATCTATACGGATAAGTTGATCCCTTTCCTTATTTTGGATCTTTTGTAATTGTTTGCAAATAGCAATACAACGTTCCCATTGTTTGCATATAATCTATTTTACGTCAGAAATCGTTTTACAGTATATACTACTGTATATACTATATAGGGATGTGTTTTATAGTATTATAACAGAAAATGCTTTTCACTCAACAATCGATACATAATTTTTTAAGTTTCAAATCAATTTTGGATATTTAGGATCATTAGCCTATGGCGGCCATGAGGTTAGAGTTCAGGACCAGAGCGGTGTTACTCTGAATAAAGTGTCGCTCAGAATAAATGAGGACAAAAGGATTCTTAAAGAGGACGGACTCATAGCTAACACAAACTTTCTCGTAATTATTCACTGAATCTGAAATCATTTGAATTGAATTGAATTCCCGGATAATTGTGAATACAATGCAAGTCTTTACTTGAAAGGGAGAGGTCTATTGCTTCACTAAATTAGAAGATGCGGTCCGGGAGGCAGAGCTCATATTTGAATGCGTGACCGAAGATATTGCGGTCAAACAGAATATTTTTAAACGTATGTCATATCCGATCACATAATTGAGTTCATATGACTAACCAGTGTTCGAACGAATGCAGAGATCTCTTCGGGTTGTAGTGATAATGCGATTATCGCCACGAGTTCTATGCGCTTACCTATTGACCAGATCATTGAGAATATCAACTGCAAAGATGTCAGTCTTGTTCTCCCGATTCCTATTTGATTATAATTATTAATTTATTTATGACTAAAGCGGTGTTTAGGCGTCCGCTTCCTATATCCGGTATATTTTGTGCCCGAAGTGGAACTGTTACCCTCGAGGACTTACACTTCTTTGCAGACATTGGAAAAAGGTCTATATTTATATTTGTTTGCGATTTATATTATACTTGAATTTAACTTAATTATCAAAAAGTGCGACAATTCCTCGAAAAGATGGGTCGAATCGCGTTCTTCAGATCAGGCAATGAACCCATAGTTCTGAACGACCAGCAAAGGGAGGCCCGAAAAGCGGGTATACATTAGTTGAGAGCATAGTCTGAATTGGATTAAAACCATTTTATAATAATTGAATAGCATTTGTGCGACAACTGTATGAAAACAAAGGTATAAACCATCGGTTCCCTCAAACCATTCCAGATCTCGGAGCTATAAACTCGACTAAAGCCGAAAGTGAGTCCGAATCCAGTAGTGATCAGTCGCTTATGATTCGCGACAAAGAATGCGTTATTTGTATGGATCATCAAAGAGGTAATTGTGTCCTATGTTTGTGACATTACCTCAAATATAATAATCATAATTGACTATAACCTGCAGACTGTGTACTCCATCCGTGCCATCACTTATGCGTATGCATACAATGTGGACGTCTTTTGCTGAAGAGATCGGACAGTTGTCCCATTTGCAGGCGAACCATCAATAATGCCTTTCGGGTTTACCACTCATAACGACATTCAATCAAATTTGTGTCACTATTTCTACACTAATTGTATGCTTTCGTTAATTCTGCAAATAGTGATCATATATTACAGTATATTATATTTGTTTAGAACAAGAGATTACTTAAACAAATATAATATAAAATACTGTAATAACAGACTGTATTTCTATACTGTAATAAAATAAATGACAATTTCCAAAATATCTCGGATGCTATTTGTCGGATCCACAACATTTCAAAATAGTTGCTGACAAGAGCCTGGTGATGAGTTTATATGGAATCAAAAACTTAACCAATCATTTATTATTTTAATAGTTATCGCAGAGATGTCTGATATGAACATAAATAAGAAAACTTTTATACGAATACTGTTTCAACGATTAAATATATTTAGTTTTTAGAGTCAATACAAATATCTATATTTACATTCATTTTCTGTATTATTAATATATATATATTCACCGTTCGATACAATGATTTTTATTTAAATTCTTAATATTTTATTCTATATAAAAAGATTTTTTGAAGTTAACTGGATCGTTTCATAATATGTTAGTATAAGTAAAACGAGACTATATAGGAATTGGAGGTTAAAATATTATTTGAATTTTTACTGATTTAAACATCTTTGTACTTTTATTTTGCAAAGTATTTATATTGTGTTCATATGATGCGACAGTTTCTATATATTATGCAGATTTTCAATGGGATTAATGGAATTAAAGAGCGATTGGCACAATCTCGCACAATTTAAGTTAGCAGAGCATCCGTTTAGTAATAAATTATTACTAATAATACAATTTTCAATCAAAAACAAATTAGTTTTCCAAACCCCCCTTGCTGATATTTAAAATTGTGCTTAAATAGGAAAATTATATATTAAATTATAGCAAGTAGATAAATCTTGCAAGGTGAATTTGGATGTTCAGAGCTGTACTCATTCAATGTTAGAATCGAATCAATTTTTTCTGATATGATTAATCATTTAATATCAATATTAAAAAAATAATTTTTTTTTCATAACATTTAGCAATAATTTGTGTGAAAATCATATTATAATAACTATAAGTCTATTAATAAGACGAATGAGACAAATAAGTGCAGAGCCTTATGATCTGAATGGACATAAATTATTCTGTTAAGTGATGTTAGAAAACAAGTTATTATAAGATAGAGTCAAAACTTAATATTCAGTAGTATTTACATAAGAATTATGTTAATAATGTTCAGTCATTTATACAACCACTGTATGTGACTCCTGAGGACTCACTTAATTCACTGCTTTTATAGTTTCTGTTGAGATGAATATGGATTTTAAAGCTTTCATTCATTTATAGTATTATTCATTTTGAAAGCAATAATATTATCCTTTTTTTTTTATAGAACTCATAGTTAGTAATCGTTATCATTAGATGAATTGTAAATTTTTTGCTGAACTACCGATGATTTTATCTCTAAATACTATTAAAAGTCAAATAAATTAAACTTAAATTTAATGTATTTTTAAAAATATAATGAATCGAAATAAGAAAATATATTCAAAAGAGAATAATATTATTGTTATAATTATCAGAAAATTATTTTTTATATAAATTTTATCACAATTTTATGAATGAAATGCATAAAGGGTTGAGTTATTTGGAGGGCGGGGAGGATGAGGTGCTGCTGAATGAAGACTCGGGTAAATCATCTGTCGATATGAACACACTGTTAGTGATCTGTCCGTTCTCTGCGGTCTTCAGTGTAATGCCGGCCACTTCTGGCAGTTTCTTGTTCTTTGCATTGTCTGAATCGGTGTTCAAACTGATGTCGAGAGCAGTTCTATAAAGTGTTGACTCGTTTTCCGCTTTACTTATATTAGAGTTTTCGTCTTCACTCATGTAATGCCAGGACTCGAAGTCCAACGAATCCATTGGACAATCGCTCGGATTAGTCCTCAACGAAGGACTTGTAATTGGATGCGAACCGTTAGTTTTGGCCAGTTTGATCAGGAACTGCTTGTGCGACATCATTACACCGTCTAATTCGCTTTGACTCAATTCAATCACTTCTTTATTTTGTTTATCATTTGATTCTTTGAATTTGTTTTCGTGAGAATCACTTCGAGAATCAGTTCCGTTATCTTTAATGAGTGTCTGTTCCCCGCTATCCGTCTCCGAAGAAGTAAAACTCGAATCCAATTGAATGTATTGTTCGATAGCATTGGAACTGTTTCGGTGACTCTTTAACGGCGTCGATGTGATTGGCGGCGACTCTACTCTGATATTTGACACATAGTTTGGTTCGTCTAATATTTGTGCCGTATTTTCAAACGTATTATTCAATGAATCGATTGCTTTGACTTCAATTGTATTCAGACTTTCAGACAATTCATAATTATTAACGACTGACTGACTGTTCTCTTCTAAAGTACTTTCAGATGAATTTGTGTCGCTATTCATCTGTTTGTTCAAAGACCAGGTAATTATTGGCATAGAATCTGCGCTCTCGTCGTTTAGCTCCAGAAGATTCTTCCCGTGCAAATGAGACAGATTCTCCTCAGGAAGAGTCTGACCCTTCAGGTCCATAGAGACCGCTCTTTCCAGTAAAACGGACTGCAATTTAACGCTACTATTATTGGTTAAGTCACTCATTGAAGAAGATTTTAGTTTTCCGGTCGGACTCTGAACGCGTGGTTGTGGAGAGGGCTGTGGAGAGGGCTGTGGAGAGTTTGGATGCAATGGCATTGAACTTAACTCTTCTTTACTTTCATTCTGTTCTTCAGAATTCAATGATTCACTTGAACTGATCAGTTGGTCATTGAGTGCTTCTCTATCTACTGGTGTCTCGTCTTTACAACTGTCAGACTCTTCGTTTGGCTTTTGTTCGCGCATCAGAACCGGTATCTCTTGGCTATGAACCTGAGCTCTGGTTTCAATTGTTTCAACATTTGATGGATTGAGTGAAACGAATTGCGATTCTATTGAAACCGTTTGAAGTGTTGCTTCACTGGGAGGCTGAGGAGCCCTTCCCTTTCGTTTGGCCGGAATAACTTGTTTCTTATTCACTTGATTGTCTACCTGTGCTCTCTCAGAATCGGTCTTTACTTCGAGCTCTAATTCACTCTTATCCACAACATCTACAGCCAAGCCTTTGCTTGAACTCCAATCCGTTTGATCTGCTTTCGAGTCATTTGTCTCGACTTCATCTTCTTTGCCGACCTCTTGTATGTCATCTATGATCTCATCCCTAACCCCACACTCAATATTCTTCGAAGCATCTGATGAGAGCTCATCCCCGATATTAGAACTTCTGCTAATGTTTTCCTCGACAGTCAAAGGCTTGACATTAATTCTGTTCAGAATTTTTGTTTTAATCTTTTGGATTACATTCCTTCCGACAGAACTCGTGCTCTTCTCGGATAAAGAAATGTCTTTTTGGATACGACTCAAGTCATCGACTGAATGGCTTCGATATAAAGGATGAAGTAATGACTTATCCGTATTTGAAGTCAAGTTTTTATTTGTATTCAGAGTATTAGTCAGTCTTTCAACCGTCGAATAGTGCGCACACTTTTCGAGCTCTATCTTCACGTTATAAGGCGAGGCATAACTGAGTATAGCTATGGCGTCCTCGAAGACCATCTTCTCGAAGGACACACTGACGCTCAGGATTCGATCCCCTTTTCAAACATAATTAAAAGTTTAGACAAATATTTATATAATCTATATTATAATCAACTCTCCGGGCATTTGGACCAATACCTGATCGATTCAGACTTAGCTAATAGTAGTTTATTATTTATAATCTCTATATTTGATAGCATTTTCCTAACTCAGGTGTCTTTACATTTGAGTGCTGAGCCTGGATTAAATCACATTCTACTCCTATTCCTCCCATTTGAATGTAATTGAAACGTAGGGGTTCCAATGGCACCTGACTTAATTAGGTTGGTCATCCGTATCCTTTGAATTGATCCTGTTATAAACTATGAGAGGGGTGTTGAGGGCATACCTGCTTTGACTTTACCCGATTCATTAGCCGGTCCTCTATTGAGAACATCCTTGACAAAGATGCCATCCCTCATATTTCCACATAAATTAAAGCCTAATCCAGTGAAGTCACGTCCAATGAGTTCAACTTCTAGTCGTTCGGCTCTCTGTCGCAAGATTTCAATGAATACAATGAATAGATATTTATATTTATTTAATTTTAAGCCAAACTTATTATTAACGTTCAAATATGTGATGCTTTAAAAGTATTAAATGTTTATCTAATATATAATAATATCATTTCTATATTCTATACTCCTATACCTCTTGCATGAAGTAGTCGTCCATTGATTTCTGGTTTTCAGGTTTAGACTTCTTGTGCAAAAGCGGAACGTTATTAAAAACCGCCGAAAGTGGAAGACTCTTAACGAAGCGATTATTGATTATGTGTTCGCTTTCTTGCCTTTCATTTGAATTCCTCTGATATTTAATATAAAATTATAATAAATTATTTAGTATTGAAATAATGTTTCAAAGCTTTAATTACTTATTAATAATAACTCAAAAATTTATAAGAGCGGTGCGGAAAGAGTTGTGCTTCAAATAAGCCCATTGGCCCTGGATCGAATTAAACTAACCGTTCTAGCGAGTTTTCGACCCACATGTTTGTGTAGAATATTTTTGATTGCACGCAAATTGATCAACAATTCTTATATTGTCCCCCTTGTGCTGCATCTCTGCTTTACAGAAAATTTCTTTCAACTTGTTTACAGATTTAAGTACAACTTGTACAAGGGTATACTCTTTTCTAAAATATAATCTTCATTGAGCTAATACTGTAATTCAATTCAATTCAATACTGTATGAAATCATAATATGTTTGAATTTGCCCTCGTTATCATTTAAAATCTAAAATTCATGCTTTAATTAAATCAATTTTATTTTATTCATACAAATAATTTAATAAAAACCTCAACAAACCTGAGAAAGATTTTTATTGTTCATCTGACCAAGGCCATTCACTTTGTTCAGATCTTTATCTAAATTTATAGAAAATATTTGTGTTATTTATAATAAAAAAGAAAAAGTTTTAAATAAATTACTTATAGAATAGTTTTGAATAATTGAATCAAACGAAACAAATTTTGATTCAAATGTTATTAATAATAACTTATTATTAAAACTCAACACAACTATTGTTTTCAACGTTTTTCTAATCAATCATTTATCTCATTCTGTTTTTCAGTCTAAGGTATGTTCGGCTAAATCGTGTATAACATAACCTGGTCATTTCAATCTATTTCTTGTATAGAAAGCTCAAAATGTTGTATCTGAGAAGAAAATTTCATCAGAAGATAGGATCAGTTTCCGAAAGTCAGCCTGGATCAAAATATACCCATTAACACCTCAGACAGTACAGTAAATGAGCTCTACTCCTAAGCTCTGCATTTCTGCCCGTATTACTCAAAACTAAAGAATAAATTCAATATAACGTGGATTATAATTGACAAAATTCAAATCAAAACCTATTCGTTTCTAATTCAGTGGTTTTTTGCTATACTTTCAAATCTTGTCGGGTATTGAAAGTTCAAATTATTTGTCAGAAGTAATTGTCATATTTATATTAAATATGAGCATGTTCATTGTTTTTATTAGACTAATGTTCTTTTATTACAGCAAAACTTAAACCAAACCTATTTGAACGATCAAAATGATGGCACACTTTATCTTTATAATAATTTCTTTGTTTTTTCTATTTTGTTAAACGTATGAAATTCTATGCGTAAATGATTTGGTAACTAATAAATTATTGAAAAAAAACAAAAAGTTTAATAAATTTGATTAAAATATAAAGTATTTAAATATTAATATAATAATATAGAGATACTATATATTCTGAATGTTTGTTTGACCCGAAGAGATCATTAATGCGTTCACGACTTCACTATTGACTCTGTACTGTACACTATAGAGTACTGATCGAGAAGAAGGAGAGGTGACATATAGTCTACGAAGCGGATTACCTCTGACTGTGACGATAAAGCTGAGCCACAAATATGATACGCATAGAAAGGTTGAACCGACCCGTGAAGTATACAATTTTGAAACCCGTTCAGTATTTTATTGCATATAAATTAAAAAATATATAAATAATTGGCTGCTAATTATAAAAGGTTTAAAAAAGTGCCCGGACAAAAAATGACCGAACATTTTAAATAATATTTGTGATAAAAGATTAGTTTCTGTTCTTATCT
>JAQIWA010000591.1:0-28390 GCA_034693305.1 Eueremaeus valkanovi
TTCAAAACCTAGGGGGGGTATTTTGGCTATACCCCCCCCCCATTGGCGATCCCTAGTATAGACCAAACACACACTAAGTTGAAAATTAAATCCCAGAAGTTTTTGGTTCGAAAACATACCCTGCTAGAAATTTAGTCCCAGATATAGTATTCGTGAGTTGAGGCCATTTAAAGTTGAATTTATTGGACATTATTTTGAGTGAACAGAACTTTTTTTGAATTATTTTTCATTCCATTCACAAAATCATGTTATGATTCAAGAGTTTTGAACTCAAAGTTTTGATTTTTGTTTTATTATTCTTCGGATAAAATATATTTCTAATTTGAAACCAATCAGAATTCGTGACTACGAACAGAAATATCGAAGTTATTCCTAAAATTGCTTTTTCTTTCAAACTTTTAATTAAATCGGAAAATATATATTGTTTTTAAGGTTAATATTCAGCTCATCCGAGTGAAGATTTTTTGTTCTTTTTCTTTGTACTGCAATTAAATTAATCAAATAAATCAAATGCCTTTAAATGCTATTTATTTCATTTTTAGTGAGTTTTAGAACAAATTTAATTTTATTCTGAGTAGCTTTTGAAGCGATTTATATAAACAAGGTGGAACAGTATTATGTGGACTGTGCTTTTTAGAGCTATGAGGTCAATAGAATGATTTAGCCTTGTTTACTGTTGATTATAATTTTTTTGTGAGAAAATTTTAAACAAAAGTCATTTTAATGCTCTGTTTATTAAATTAAATCTAATGACTAAATGAAAAGAAAAATGTGTTAAACAATGAGTAAGTATTTGTAGTTTTATATGTTTTAGATTTGAGTTTTAAACCAATAAAATAACAATAATCTCAAGAATTTTCTCTTTAACAAGAATTCAGTGATGCGTAAGGAAGGCATTGCACACAGAGTTCTGGAACCCCAAGAGTTTTGACTTTAAGTATAGGGACATTGGCTCGTATGGTGTCTTATATCATAGGCTCTACACTATTGATGTGCACATCTTCTTCCGAACACTCTTGTCATCAGTGCTTATCATAAATTCAAAAAATATTACATAGGATTTGTTGGGCGGAGAGGTTTAGGAGTTTTGCACTCATATGACAGAGAATTAGATCCCTATCTAAACAATTGTATGATTTAATAGCATTTGATAGCATTTGATAGCACTCTTCAATGATTCGCACAGAATATTAGTGAATATTATTATAAGTTTTTAATCAAAACTTTCCCTTTTATTTAATATGTTCCGAATCGTGCACTTATTAATATAAAGATGGCCAAGGGCACCATCACATTACCATCGTAGTCTAAAAAAGACTCGTGTGAATTAACGAAAAATGCAAGTTTGACCCCTGGTCTAATTTTATGCTGAATTTATAAAGATATAATATATTTATTTATTCAAACTCTTCGGGTAAGCTTAAAAGGTCGGGCCCTTATTGTTCCCCGTTTGACCATCACTAAATTTACAATTTAGGAGGGGTTAAATCAGTGAAAATATTTATAGAAAAAGATAAGCGAATGTCTGATTAAATAAAACTATTATTTCTCTCTATTTTCTAATATATTTTTCAAATGAATTCAATTTCTTTCTAAAACTTTTTTCTTAATTTTCAAATTAAAAGTGATTTCTCTTTTATTGACTGCCGATACAGACTATGAAAAAACTTAATTATATGTTATATGACTTCTTTTACAACCAGTGATGCGGAAGAAGAAGATGTGCCAAAGCTCCCCCGTGGCTCCGAAAAATGGTCGTTTCAGGTGAAGTTTTGACTCTAGTTTGATCAGAAGGTGCCAGAACAAATTCCGAGGACTTTTGATCCCATACCAAAAAATAAAAATAAAAAATATTGCTTCGATAGACCCCCAACTGGACCGCCGACTTTCCGCATCACTGTTTACAACAGTTTAACAACATTTCTGTTATGCCTTCGGGTTTAGACTATTAATGAAAAAATAAACTAAAATTACTCCTAATTATTGAGATTGAGCTGTGAGTAGGGATGAGGCCATTTAAATACAAAGTATTTGTTGCAAGATGCTTTATTGGCAAAGACTTTTCAATCTGCTCTGGCAATTGCGTACACATTCTAATAAGACTTTTTATTTGAGCCCATTTTTATATAAATTTTAAACTTGAATAAAAATGAAGCAAGATCAATTGGATCTCAAAATATCACATTTAGATTTTAATCCAATTAATAATCAAATATTAATTATGTAATTATTTTGTAAACATTTTATGATCGCTCCTCTCGTCTGGGTATAAAAAATAAAAGAGAACAGGGTCAAAGTTCACTGTCAGACACATAGTTAATCAGACTTTTGATCTGATAATTGGAAGGAATTTATCCGTGAGTTTACGACTACTTTGTAAATAATTTGAATGTTTGCCTACACTTTGGGTTTAAGCATAATATATGGATCATATGATTAATTAAAGATTCTCTAAAACAGCAATTTATTAATGGATTTGGATTTTTTGAAACCCTATCTCAGAAAAAGATCATTTATTAAACGCAAAATTATATAATACGGAGTATATTCTAAAGATTGTGTGCGAAACGAAATCGATTGCTAAGCAAAGGATATCACTTTTTCTGATGCTTTTTATTATTTATTTTTATCCCCAATTACTTAAAAATTGAGTATATAGTTTTGCTGAGGTCTATGTCCCCATCCTGGTAGAGGCGGGAGGCGAGAAAGTATGAAGTTTATAAAATATGATCATTGATCAACTATATAATTTGAAGAAATAACGTCGGGATAAAGTGGAAGTAACACCATAATGGTTATACTTGTTTATTTAATACTTTCAGATGAATATAATTATAATTACATTCAACTAATATAGTCGTGAGAATCGCGAAATCGCAGTCAATAGTGGAGAAGAGAAATGTAAAAAATCAGAGAATTTTCACTCTCTTTCCTATCATATCAATGAACTCTTTGATTAATAACAGAAGAAATAAATTTGAAAAACATTTTATTTTTATGTTTCGGTCGAAGTTCACGACTATATAATATTTTTTTTTATATGCGAACCAAAAAAGCACTAAATTTTAGTGAGTTTTCTAAATAATTATTTTAATTTAAAGTTTTTTCCAATTAAATAGATTTTTATAAGAATTATCACATTTTGCAGACTTCAGAAGTGATGCACACTTTTGATTAAAGCCATAAAAAGAGTTTTCGGAAATTTTTTTTCTATACTTTACTCAGATTTATCAGAGATTTGTTTTATTTTCCATTAAAATCAGACTTTTTCGCCGCAAAAAAATTAAGAAATTTTTTGATTTGAGTACTGTTTTTCAACTATTATTGCCGTCAATAACGACAAAACATCGGAAAAACTATCAATCCTTTCGACAAATGATAGAGAACTTAAGAAATAATTTAATGATAAATCAATTGAACAATCGATTGAAAATATAATATAAAATCATTTATAACTTATTTTGATATCAAAAACAGAATTTTTAATTTTATTCAAACGATAAAAAATTAGTTGATTTCAGAACTGATTAAATGGAAAATCATTAAACATTTTATTATTTTATTTCAATAAAATTATTTAATTCATTCATCTGTTTCACACACATTATTTTAATCAAGTGATATCCAAGGAGAAATCAAAGCCAAATACCATTTATGTTTGAAAATTGGCCAGGTACACTTTAAGTTTTGGAGTGGAACTCATTTCCTAGAACTTTTGATCCCACCTTCCACCACTTAGGATTCAAATTGCACTGAATTTGACCATACTCAAAGCACCTCTAGCTTTGAAACAAACTCCCGCCCCTATAACACCTAGGTGCTCTCAGTAAGACCTTCAGGTGCTCTCTATTATATCGTTCTTAAGACAGCGGAAATTTTTTTTATTTAAATCAAATTCTAGTCTAGTCTTGAAATCCAGTATTTGTTGTATCGGAAGTCAATTCTTGTATTTGCGATAATTTTGTGACTCTTTTAATGTTTGACTATAGACTGAAAACAAGAATTTAGAGCATATGAGTCGAAAAGGTTATAATGAATCCATATATAAGAGACAGTACTGTACAGTTTAGCTTATCTTCCAATTCAAAGCACACTTACTCGTACTCAGGGCTATTTGAGACTTACATTGCAAAAAGAAAACAGGAAAGATGTCAGAGAGCAAGAGCATTTAATTTTTGCAACGTTTCCACGGCACTAGCAATGTTTTCAAAAGCATTAGAAGACTATGTGCTTAAAATTGAACTCTGGGTAAATCTAAATATTGATATTTTGCCTGAATATCGAAACCCCTATAACATAATGAGTGCAACTTTAAGGCTAGGCTTAAAATAATTTGAACATTAAATATGATGTTATTATGGTTTTACTTAAAGTAATGTGATTTTCTCAAAAGTAACGCCTACTCTAATAAAGCTCCGGCACATCAGTAATAATTGTAATATTGATTACTTCATTTAACTTTGTTTTCAACCAATTTGCTATAATTAATGCAAATTATATCATAAATAATAATAAAATTTATTTGAAAACTAATAATGATATCATTCTATACTATGATACAATTCAATTGAAACGAGTACCAACATTATGATGTTACCTCCTCTATGTTGGAACTGTACCAGTTATAGATTAGTTAATTTGCCAGTATGCATAATTAATAATTGATACTGACCAGTGAGTATTTATAAGATATAAATTATATCTAAGATAGGGCAAAGGGGCAATTCATCTAAAATACCAGAACTAGAACTCCATTGTAATCATTTCATGTCTTCGATAATGTTTCGTTAATACTACCTGAGCTATTACTATCATTATTAATATTGAACCACCTTAGCCCAATCCATTAACAAACTGCCTTGAGTCACTGTAGATTAAACATACAAGATACATTCCTTGTAGGATATATACATTGCCTTACTATTGGATTTGGTAATACACGAGGACAAATCTATATGGTTCTTTTCCCTAAATATTAAGTGGAAGCAAATCTTTTATTTATTAAACTGAGCCTAAAAACGGAAATAATTTATTGTAATTTCAATTTTAAAATAATATATAAACGAATTCAAATATTTCTGACGTCAGGGTCAGACCAAACAAGGTTATTTAGTGATAATAATCATTGAAAAAAAGTTAAGAATTCAACCAGCAAATGATTCTGGATGTGTTTGGCACCCGTACCATAGAAGCAATAAAGTTTACTGAATAAAATTCAACAGGTTAAAAACTCCCCAGTTGAAAATGTATATTGTCTAATTTCTCAAATGAACCAGACTTATTTTATTTTTCTTTATAAATTAGTCTGAAACGAAAATTTCAAGAATTTTCTATTAAAACAATTGCTTAAAAATCATTAATTGAATTATCGCTTAAAATATTAAGGGATGTGCAAGTTCTACGAAGACAGGAGGTTAGGAAGTAGGAAATATAGCGGGTGTTAACATGAAATCTCAGGGGGTTTAGGGATGGGTAAAATATGGGACAAGATGGCAGTCATAGAGGTCTAAATAATAACTAGAAAAATGACCGATTTTTGACCAAATTTGGCTAATTTAAGCATAACTAGCCTTAATCAAGGCTACATTTAAACCAAATTCGAATGAAATAGTGCAAAATACTGGGGAAGTCTAACAGTCTATCATCTGGCTCAAAATTCGTAAAGTTATTTTAGTACACACCCTTGCACATCTCTATATTATTAATATAATGCTTAACAGACTTAATAGAACTGATTAATCGATTTTATATAAGAAATCAGTTTTGATTGAAAATAAAATCAATTGAAAGAAAATAAAGTTTTTTATAAATGAATTGAAAAAAGTGTGAAAAGCTTTACATAAGAAGAGAAATCGGATGAGACAAGTGATTAGACATACCTTTGAGCGATGAGCACAACTAAATCATTGTTAGTATTGAGACAATAAACACAAAGTCTTTGAGGACTAGAAGACTAAGAGAATGAATGATATGTTTGGTTCAGTCGATTGCAGTAACAATAAAATGGTTAATAACGGCCATAAAGAAAGTGATAGCGAAGGGAAGCAGTGATCGATTGTCTTATGAATATATTCTGTACTACAGAACAGACAATACCAAAGACGAGAACATATGAGAGGAACAGAACTGAGTGCAAGATCTGAGCGAAATCGTCGCACCGATAGTTTAAAACCTGATTTTCCTCTTCCGTAGATCTAAAAACTAAATGTTACGTAAAGTGCAAAAACTGGAAATCAGCCGCCAGTCCAGTCCAGTCCAATGACATGACATGTACTCTCAATTATAAATTCAGTCTCAATAATGAAACTGTTATTCAAATTGTGTGACAAAAACATTATTAAAATATATTTTTTATATTTTCCAAACAAAATAACTTCTGTTAAGTCATGAAAGAACAGGACATACATGAGAGCCAAACAGAGGTCTATACAACTGTACAACTGAGGCCTGTTGTAGACAAACAAACACTATCGCAGTGGTGATGGCGTTCACCACTTTTGACCCCATATACGCACCGAGTCATCAATGTCTGTTGACACTTATCGGGGTGGGGGCTCTAACCAAGCAAGGTAATCCAGTCAATTATGTTTAGCCAAACACATGCAAAGAATTTAATCTAGAAATGATTTAAACGTGCTTGACACCTGTAATAGTAAACCAAGATGGAGTATAGGGTATCTCTAATATATGGCAGATCTGTTCATAAACATGACCTGGATGATTGTCATCATTTTCTTGTAAGTTAACTCTCATTCGAATAGTGACTGTCAGAATGTGCTCAGAATTTGTGCTTGGCTCACATATTTCTCATTCATTTGATTTTACTCTAGGTGGTAAACAAAGTTCAGAATCATTTGCATAATTGATTAGTGGGCATCAGTTGAGCACCAATTGAGCACCAGTTGAGCACCAGTTGAGCACCAGTTGAGCATCAGTTCATTTTGACTACACATGTAATAATCGAATTCAACCCAAACTAACAAATGTTTAAATTGTGTCAAACGGTAGAACTTGTCTACAAATCTTGAGTCTCTACCGGCATATGTTAGGCACAATCAAACTGACGATAGGTTTCATATAACTGGTGAAAATGGTTTCTGTGTATCAGGGGCAATCTATTTTGCAAAGTTACCAATATCTCAGAAAGAACAGCTGAGCATGGTCATTTTAAAATATGACATGGGTACAAAATAGAGTGCATTTATTGTATTAAACTATCAATCGGTTTGAAAGTTATTTAAGTTTCAGAGTCACCGGCTTTTTGTCTGATCTGGAAATAAAGGTTACATAAATCGGAGTCGAATAAGTCGTGTATGAGTTTGTTGTGTTTGTTCGGTTCGTTTGGTCGGTTTGGTTCAGAAGAGTTCGATAGCAATAAACTTTATGCACACAATGTGTGCTTCATATTCGGTATAAACAACTATTCACTATATTTTATATAATAAATAATAGAATTTTTTTCTGAAACAAAATTAAAATAAATAAAAACTTATTATACAGTATATGGAAATAAATGTATTCTGATATCTCATATACGCTATTAAAGCAAAGATTATACGCTATTAGAGACACGAATCATAATTACTAATAAAGAAAATAATGAAAATTTATTTGCAAACCATTTCTCCTTTAATATTAATATAGTTTATGAAAAAATTATATACATTTGCTATTAAAAAATATCTGAACGGAGAACATTTTAGTGATAAAGAATTATAGGAGTCGTGAGACATAAAAAAGAGTATATTTTTCTGTTGATTTCATAGCAAAAAGCGGATGCACTCTATAAACAGGTTTAAATGTCATTAATAATTATTTTTTGTTCTCGAGTTCAGGTTTGGATTTAATTAGCATTTTCTCTGAAACACTATATATAGACAACGAATATAATAGACTATTAGATAAGAGAGAGAGTTATAGAAAATATAAATACTTTCATACAATACATAGTGTATTAAACATTCTCTTATTTAAACATTGTTTTAGTTACTGATGGAGAGAGTGGGAGAGGAATGGTATGAGAGGCAGGCGAGACAAGTGAGAGATAGAGAGCCTTAAAATTACCGGTCATTCAAATTATTAATGGTTTAAGTCTTTTGATTTGAAAACGTTATGCATCACGACATTCAGCGCATACTACAGACAGACCAGCAGTACTTAATTATGGCTGGACTTGAGCTCAACCCAAACCACCAGAAAAATCATTAATTATTTCTACTTTTGATTCTAAAAGTCTTTTCTCTTTCTAAACATTGAGAGATAGAAAGAAGAAAATAATTAATTAATTATTTAAGACTTAAAGAGCGAAACGTATTTTAATATATTAATATGAATGATATATTCGTAAGAGAAGTCAAACCAAGTTTTTTAAACTCTATTTAAATGTTTCCTCCATTCGATCTAATCTCATAATAAAGTTTTTTCTTCTATTACTTCGATTTTTTATACTTTTATCTGAATTATTCAATAGTGAAGATGAGATGAGTGAAGGGAAAGAGGAAAAACTGAATTTAAATTTTAGTTTTCAAAATCATTAAAAACTTATTATCAATCCTTTAATCACTTAATCTCATACTTAAAATAACTGTCATTTCGGCGTCACTAAAGTTAAAGTTAGGGATAGGCAGACATAACATGGTTGCAACAGAGATGTGCAAGCTTATCGTGTCAAAGGCTTCAGGTGAGGGCAAAGGTCTGGAATAAACAAAATGTCAAAATACACTGACATTTAAAATATGCGTAAATTGGTTTTAATTGAGCGGAATTAGTGCACAATCCTATTAAATGTAAACTTTTTTAAAATGAACCTGCACCTATCTCAAAGTCAGGAGATATTCTGGCCTTAAACGGTACTGTATACTCTGATTATTATAACCTAGCTAGTTTTTAATTAAATTCATGTTAGATTAACTTTCAGGTACTGACAATTTCACTGCACCCGACTTTATATCGCATATGCTTTCTAAACATTCAGGTTTGTTATGACAAATGACACCAAAATTTAATACTGAATTCAAAACACATCAAACAAATAAATATGTATTTAAAGAAAAGTTTAGATTTGTTTTCTTAACCCAATAGTTATAAAGAGCTTATATTGCGATATATTCTTCCGTATAATAACTTTCAAATAAAATTCTACTTAATATTGCTGTGATTTCCGTGTGATTTGTTAGAAGTATAAAAAATACAAACTTTTGACATTACTGTAAAATTTACGCTTAATTTATTCACTCCTTATCTCACAAAATAAAGTTTCGTTTTTTCCCTAAAAAACTCTTTTATAAAAATTCTGTTTCTTTTTTTCTGCTCTCTATCTGTGATCTCAACACTAGCTTTCATTTTGGTATTTAATAGGAAATAAAGTTCTCAAATGTTTAGCGAAAAATAAGAAACTCAAACAAATAATAAAATAAAATTAACGTTAAAATAGTTTGCAATAAGAATTTCAATACGAATAATGTCATAACAGAACAGAACAGTAATTAAATTGAAAGCAAAGAGAAGACAAATAAAATTCATACAAAAAGAGCAGAAATTACACCAAAAACTTGTTCGCAATGTTAGTCAATGTAAACACTATTCTAATGACAGCTTAACTGAAAATCTTGAATCAACTGCAATGAAGACAATCATTAAAAGCGATAAATTTGTTTCTGAAGAAACTTTTCCTGAACTGATACGAAACTGACCTTTATATTTAGACCTGGACCTATCATTAAAAACTAGTAAATACAGTATAAACTGAATTCTATAAAAATCTTTTCACTCTTAAGAAGTCTGGAAAAGACTTTTACTTAAATTATAATTTTTTCCGTACATTCCGTACATTAAACTATAATTATCAGTAATAATAATAAATATAAATCCATTCAAAGGCTATTTAAAAATTTATATGCAGTGAAGTGAACGTCGTTTAGAAGTGAATCTCATTTTAATCGTATATTTAATTATAAATTTATTCTAATTTTTATAATTGTGTCTCTGGTGAGAAAGTTAAATGCTGCCATGTATATTTGTCAATGTCATCTTTGATAGCATTCACATCCTCTCCCTTTCTTCGCACACTTTTCTGACATTCAATTTATTATAATTTATAAATTATTTTAATCTATTTATTTGGTTATTCATATGAATACATATTCCGTATAATTAATGTTTTTGATCGTAATTTGTATGAAATATATTTTGAAAGCTGACAATGTATTCAAAGATAATGTCAAAAACTTAGTTAACTATAAATAAATTCAATTTAAAAGCAATTCTTTTTTATTTAGTTTCTCTGAAAAACATATCTTATTTAGGCTTTTACTAAAATGAAGGGTAACTTCAATACAGGTAAACGAAAAATATATATGGATTTGAAATTCAATAAATTCTGTAATAAAAACAAAAACGATTCCTTCGTTTAAAGAACTTTGAGATAAGTTTTAAATAATTTATGGAAATCTGAATAGAGTTAACAAAAATTGTTTTTTGATTCTGTCTCTCAAATGCAAAATCATTTTTATAGGAAAGTCATTTCGAGACTCATTCATAAGGTTTTGGCCGATAATTGTCTGATTAAATATTTATAAATTCATGCTTGAGCTCATAGCCCTATCCCAGCATAACTTATTGAATACCTGTATCACTAAGTCTGGGTTAGAAGTGTTATAATAAATAAATATAATTTTATTCAAATAATTATTATTCGATCAAAAAATAATAATAATATAAATATTTCAAACATTTAGTGAATTATATTCAGAGATATTATACAAAACTTTTTCTTATTTATTAATAATCGTATATTCAATATATAATATTTTGCTCCCATTCCTGTTCTCATGATTATTGACCTGAACTGAGTTAAACTCATACATAAATTGCAATTTATTTCTTTTCAATGTCAAAAAAGTCAATTATTTAAACGATTAATGATTTTATAATTTTATTTTTGAGTCCTTTTATATATTTATCGCATAATTAAGCAAATCATTCAAAATGTATATAAAATATTCAAATATAGAGCAGATATTTATAATTAAATTTCTTAATTAATAGCAGTGATGCTAATGAGAGGCTTAACTTTAATTTTATCTTTACATTGACAACATTGATAAATTGATGCAGGCTCACATTATGAATTATACTTAATGTGCAGAACTGTTTTTAGAGATAAACTTATGACGAATATTGCCATTTATAGAGTCGGTTAGCATAAGGTTTCTATAAAATATCTTTTATTAATACAAACCTCCACTCATATGAAGGAGTGAGGCAGGTCACTGAATTGCAAGTCAATTTGAGGTGGGTAAGTCTGCAATTTATGCTCAATTTTCCATTTATTAGAACTAAATTTATTTGAATGTAAAACCTTAAAATTAGTCTGATATTTGACCAGTGTCAGAGATGTTCTTGCTGGTCTTAAGGTCTATTGATGTCTTGGAACATTTAAATATATGAATGGACACCCTTGCATATCTCTTGTCTGATTAATTAAAGGTATAAAAAAAAGAGTAAAGTTATATAAATAAATATATTAATAAAGTTGCGAATTATCTTATAATATTTGTCTAGGTGCACTTGTGTCTGCTGCATTATACTGGCTGTATCAAATTGTAGCAGGCAGAAATAATTGATTGTGCATTTGTCAGTCAGACAACTAAATTAGTTTATGTGAGTGTCTCTGACAGTGAGTGAGAGAGCGATTGAATTATAAAAAGTTGAGTACATTTGCATCGACTGACTAATAGCGCACTCTTTCAGTGCAAATGCAAACCAACAATAATATTGAATTTCTAAACGATTGACACGTTTTGTGTTTACTTATGTTTGAAATGAAAGTGAATTAAATTTAGTTTAAATAATGTCTGATTTGAATGAAAATAGTGAACAAAATATTGCCAATGAATCAAATGATGTGATAAATGAAGAATCAATTGATGAGACAATTGATAGCCATTTGAATAACGAAGAGATTAATGAAAATAATGAGAAAAACGATACGAAAAATGTTAGGAAAGTATTGAAGATATCGGAGAAGAAGTGCAACAAAAGAGGAATTATTTATTTAAGTCATATTCCTTCGGGTCTTAACGTCAATAAAATAAGACAATTGTTGTCAGAATTCGGTCAAATCGATAGAATATATTTGGAAAAAGAAAAAGCGATTAATGAGAACAAAGCGAAGAAGAAGAGCCATCAGAGGAAGAAGAGTCCATACAATTGCAAATACATTGAGGGATGGGTTGAGTTCAAGAAGAAAAGTGTGGCCAAAATGGTGGCCAACCTCTTGAACGGCAAACAAATGGGCGGAAAACGAAAGAATATATTCTTTGACTCGATTTGGAGTTTGAAATATTTGCCGAAGTATTCAATCATTCATTCAATCGATTCATTAGTTTTTTGTTTTGCTTTTCATTTATATTTATATTTGAATATAATTTTAGTATTGATTTGTATTTAATTGAATTGGTTTTGAATTGAGGTTCAAATGGAGTCATTTGGCGGAACACCTGTCCTACGAAAAGGCTTTACGACAGCAAAGGCTTCGACTGGAGATGAGTCGCGCGAAGACCGAAACGGCTTTTTACGAACAGATGTCCAATAAATTCAATTATAATAAACGCAAAAAAACTGATGAAAACAATACCGAATCCAATGATAAACGAAATTATAAGCAAAGAGTCACCGATGAAGTGATCCGTAAGAATAAGGGAACCAATAATGACATCGATTTTGAACTCTTGAGTCAAATATTTAAATAAAAAACAAATATTTTCTTCAAAAAAAACATTTAATTTGGGCTTTAATTAAATAAAATGAAAAATAACTATAAATTAGAAAAAAGTCTAAATTTTTTTATTTAAATAATTGTATTATTTATATAATTAAACAGTTTTTGATTCAAAAAAAAACTTATGATTTGATAGCTTTTACCGAAAAAAAATCTAAACAAAAAATATTGAATTTTATAAGTATTGCTAATATTTATAATCATAGAGTAATTGAACCCAAAATGTATTCGATTGAAGACATCATTACTTAATTGTAAAGTATTTTAAAATTATTTTCGATTTTCTTGTATTGAATGTAAATATTTTGAATGCAATTGTATTTCAATATTATATCAATTATTCAATTGTTTTAAATATAATAAGAATTAGATTCAAGTGCTGTCGTCTATCATAGCTTCGACGTCGTTGAGCACCTCCTCGGCCTCCATAGAAGAGTTCGATCGATGTCTGGACGTCCGGCCGTCGGAACTGCTTCGACCCGTCTCTGCCGGATCCAAATGGACGACCACTTCTTCGTCATCGTTTGCATACTGTTTATCGATTACTTCTTTGATCTGATTGTTGGCGCCCTTGGGGTCCAAATCCATGGCCCACGAAAAGTTCATCAGTGCTAAGTGGGTGTCTCCCATCTTCTTATGGACCTATGGGTGCAATAGTTGTAATGATAATTACAGACATTTTCAGTATAAATGTGAAGTGCAATCAGGCAATGGGTTTTGGGAATGGGAGGCAATTATAGCTCTTTTCATCCAAATTAAAGGTCAGTCAGGAATGGCTTAAAACAAACAAATAGTGAGAAATAAGACATACTTTTCCGATAAGAAAGTAAACCAACGACTCCTTTGGCACGATCTGCTTGAGCTGCTGGAGCTCCTCGAGCGCCAGCTTGTGCTTGTCTAACGCGAAATAGATGGACGCCCTGTGGAACTTGCACAGGGCGTTCTTCGGGTCCATTGCTATGGCCTTATTGAGAGTCTGCAACGCACTGTCACTGCGCTTGAGGGCGTGCTGTACGACACCGATGTGGCACATGAGCACCGGACTGAAGGGCGAAATGTCCAGCGCTTTCCTGTAGTGGAGTTCGGCTAAAGAGAACTTTTCCTGTTTGTAGTAAACCATTCCAATGCCATACCAGGCGTTGTAATGGCGCGGATCGATGCGCGTGGCGTTCCTGAAGCAACTCATCGCGTGGTCCATCTCATCCGTTACGGCCAACTCGTGGCCCAGCAGTGTGTAGGCGTACGCAAAGTCCGGGTCCACCTGAACGGCTCTCTGCAGGAACCGGATGGCCGTCTCGTGCTCTTTCTGCAGACTGAAGCAGTTGCCGGCCACACACCAGGTCTGCGCCGCACTCTTGTCGAACTCAATGAGCTCCTGGGCCAGCATCGAGAGCTCCACTTCCCTTTGCAGGTGCCATAAGGCAGTACTGAAGTACTCCATTCCCTGGAGTCGGTGCGGCTCATACTTGTGCGCTTCGGAAAAGTATTCGACCGCTTCGTCATATCTGGACATTTCGAAGTACGCCCGGCCTAAGGCTGTCAGCGCCCAACCGGTCTGCAGATGGCTGGGCGACAGTGCCTGCAGAGCGTCGATGGCCTGTTGGCAGTGGAATTGGCCCAAGTGCTGCAACGCTGTGCCCAACTCGACGAGGAGGTCGAGCAGTCCCTTAGCCGACGCCCTTTGCATTTTGACGCCCGTCTGAACCAACTCGTAATTAGTCACCGCTTTATTCGCTTCCGTTTTGTTCATATCGTTTAATTCGCTTTCCTTTTGTTGATTCGAAGAACTGTTCGTCAGATTAGAAATCGAACTCATATTCGATGTACTGTTCGTTCGTTTGGTCCGTTTGGTCGGAGTCCGCGGCCGAGCAGTCATTTTTGGCTGCGCTTTGTTCGCAGTGTTCTCTTTGACCGAATTGGATGAACTGAATAGACGTGAACTCCGGCGCAGGGATTGAGACTGAATGGGCGAACCCGTCAGCGAGACTGAACTGCTAACTGTGTCGGCCGACTGCTGATTGTTAGAGAGCTGGAGCTTAAATGCGTTGCTTCGCGTCGATTGGGTGCCGATCGCCGACTGCTGTGAGGGTTGGCTCACCTGTTGCTGACTCCTTCTTGTGTGCGGTTTCTTCACTTGTGTCTCATCAATGAGCGAATGGGAATGACTTCGACTGTTGTTCTCACTCTCGACCGCCGTTTTGATGGTCAGTGTCTGCGCGTCTGTCAACGGAAACACTCCGAAGCAATGTCTGGCCAGTGGTGTCGTCTGTGAGTTAAGTAGGTTTTTGTTGATTAGGTTCTCGTTCTTCACACTTGTGGTTGACTTTCGCGTCACTTTGTTGTGGACATTGAGTTTTTGTGGGGCCAGACATGCGGTGGTCACCCACTGGTTATTCTCCGGCGTTATTACGTCTATAGTTCCGCAATCATTGGCCGACTTTATGACTGCGAACGGAGAGGTTATCTCACACTTTGCGGCCGAAGTGGTGATCGTCTGAAGCGTATGACTAGTATTGTTGTAATTATTCGTTTCCGACGTTTTGACACTCGATATGAGATTTGGGTTCGGATTGGCGTTCAATAGATTCACTAATGGGTTAGAGCCCAGACATGCGCTGAACTCCACGTTCGCTATATTGAAGATCTCTTTCGGATCCACTTTAGCGCCCAATTGGATAAGATTTTCATAAGAAGTCCAGAGGAATGGGTTCGCGCGAAGACTCTCGCGATAGTAATGCGTTGAATGCGAATGTCGTTCCACTTTAGCGCTGATCTGAGCCAACAGTTGGGCCGCAAACGAAGCGCTTTCGCCGAACTCTTTGCGCAGTTCTTCGACACTAAACGTGTTGTTCGAACAGCGATCAGATCTGATGTTTCCGATCAGCGCTTCTTCCGCTTCGCTGTACTTCTTGAGGTCGAGACAACATCGCGCCAGAAGGAGCTGGCAGTCAGAGGTCGGGCAGTCCCGCGACGACAGTATAGCGTAGGCGGCGTTGGCTTTGCCGGACCGGTAGTAACAGGTGGCCAACAGATACAGCGAGTCGTCGGACGACACTGTCAGACGAATTGGGGTCAGTTATGGCATACAATATGAGCTGCACTACAGTGCGCATGAGGTCAGGGGTCATACCTTCGGCGTGAAGTCGTTCGGCCAGAAATATGGCGTCGCTATAGGCGTAGTGGTTGAGCGCAAACGATATGGTGGCCTATGGGTGGGCACAGGAGGTGGTAATGGGTATGAATGCCATTGAGTATGCAATTGGTGTCAAATAGTGGTCATTCAGGGCTTATACGAAGACTCACCTGAACTGGTTCTGTGACTATCATTGCTATAGCTTTGATCGACTCGTGTCTTGTGATCACAGATCAGACAATTGAGTGTCCAATCAATCGATTGAATACACAATTGATTTGGAATTCAATTCTATTTCACTATTAATGCAATAATTGTTTGGATTTTGTATTCAATGTTCGGATTGACTGCCAATCGGTTGATATGAGTGTTGAGTCGACACAAGACTTGATGACTGAAACTGTAATCGATTTATACGTATAAACAATGAACTGAAAGGACATTAATGTTAGTAAAGATCACAACAAATGAGAGCCATATTTGTGCTGTCTTTCACTGCTTTATCGATACAACTGTTCATTCACTTCAATAGCACTACAGTTACTGTATTACAGAAATTCATTACACATTTCATATTGTCTTTTCAATAACGTCTTTTCATAGGAACACAAATCTGTGCATTAGATGTCGCCCTTAAGACCATTCAGTACTTCAAATATTGTGTTTATTCAATAAAAAGTTTAGCATCCAGGTGCAAACTTGCCCACAACATATTGTCTTCAACCAGGAACAGTACAAAAATGATACCACAATTATAAGTATTGGCATGAATTGGACCAATGAATCGATAATATGAATAATTAGAAGAACTAATGCATCCAATGTAAGCAATCATTGTGACCCCATTCCTCTCAATTGTCAACTTTCAGTCAACATTCGCATTCTTTAAGATATTAAATATTGAATTGCTTTCGCATTAATGTCAATAATAATTATTACGTAAGAGTCAGTCGACTCGACGTCTGGTATCATAGGATCGAAAGCGCCGGCGATATCGATGATATCAGACGTCCAGTGTCTGAGAATAGTATACGAAATCCCGAATGACCTCAAAATCGGTCCTTTCCTTATAGAGCTGAATCACAGGCAGATATTGGACGGTCTGTTCGCACAAAATATGTGTTAATTCTAAAACCTTTCCTCTGTTTGTATGTACTGTATATTCAGCGCATTCTTTGAATACTTTCGATAGCCTTTCCATTCTTATGACTTGTCTTTCATCCAAATAAGACATTATTTCAATAATGACAGCGAAATTCATTTTCTCTTCTTCGGCCTCTTCTTTGTCGCTCATATTTGATATTTTCTATAATTCCTTACTTTCTCTGAAAATAAATTCAAATTTTTGAACTAATTATAAAGCGTTAGAAATCAAACGATAAGTATTTTATTTCTTTTTATTTTAAAAACTTTACAATAATTAATAAAATGATTAATGAATTCTGAAATTTGTTCGAATAAATAGATTTTGCGAATGAGTTCTGATTGACCACCGATTGTCTGCTCTCTAAAGCCAATTGTGAGACACAGTTATCGACATTCATATTGTATTCATCGAAACGAATGCATTGGGAATAGAATTGTTGTCTTTCACTGCCATTAGAGTCGATAGCATTCACACAAACGATGTATTCTTTGCGTTCATTCAAATTGTTTGCCACATATTCTCTGGCATTGTATTCAACCGTTTGGTTGACCACAATATTGTAGTCATCTCTGACGACAACTCTGAACGAAGCGATGTCTTCGATCCGATTCAGGACTAACCAAACGATTCGCAAAGAGTTTCTTCTTCTTCGCGACCATTCAATGCCTCGTATTTTGAGATCACTTTTCTCTACGAAATGTTTGGAATATTTGTCTAATAAATCGTTTTTACAGTTCAGTTGATTCGGCTTCAGATCAGTTAATATCTCATTCAATAGAATCACTGGATCTTTGCATCTGAGTGTTGACCAGTGCTTATACACTGTTGAGGTCTGGCCTTCCAGTTCTGATTTGTGCACATCGTTTGTTATCCAAGCGATTAGAGGCAGTAAATGGCAGTCACAGTACAGCAGGTTATCTGCGGATTGCAAACAATCATTAGATCAGAATATGGCAAAAGTGGCTCTTTATAAGTGGGTACTTATCGAATAGACCCTGCTTGAATTCGATATTTGAAATGTTTTATTGACAAGCATCTATTAGGCAGTGCAATGCAGGAAAGTAGCCCAGGGTTCGCAACTCTGACTATTAATTAATAATTTAAGTTAAGAAAAATACTCCTAAACCTCATTAATATTCAAATGAGTCATTCAAATCATATAATAATTATAGCAAGATGAAACTATGAAACAATTATTGTCACTATTATAGGGTCGAGTTTAATCGATTGATTAATTCTGTTTCTCTCGGATTTGTTTGTCTTAATAAAAATGCTTACCATTGAAGCGAAGGATTAAACCGGACTTTATTTGTGACATAAAATCTTCACTGATATAAAGCAATCGATTGCTTCTCAGATCTAATTCCTTAAGATTTTTCATTTTTGTCAGTTCTTGAGTATAAAGAGTCGAAAGTTTGTTGCGTGAGATCAGCACATGTGTCAGATTAGTCATGGACTGACCAAACAATCCCTTAACAACTTTCCTCAACTGATTGCCACTTAAGTCCAAATGTCGTAAATGCGTTAAATTAGTGAAAATATTGAGTTGAATGTCATTTATTATATTGTCTTTCAGTGAAAGCCATTCGACTTTCGAGAGTCCGTCGTCGAAGTGCTGAGTGAGGATTGGCATCAAATTGTTTGATAGATCCAAATGTTTGAGTTTGTATGGAATCCACGGCGAGTGCGGAAATGTCCTCTCTTTGACCAGAGATATGGAATTGTGAGACAAATTCAAGTTTTCCAAAGACAGCAACGGCTCGAATATGCCATTAGTTTTGTTCTCCAGTTTAGTCAACCGATTGTGCGATAAGTCAAGTGAATGCAAAGACACTAAACTGGAGAACACTTCCGGTGATAGGCTTTCTATTTGATTGTAACTCATATTCAGTTTCAATAATTGCAATAAGCCTTCAAAAGCGGATTGACTGACATTTCCAATTTGGTTCTGGTCTAAGCGCAGTTCAAACAGAATACCCATTTTGCCGAATGCTCTGTAATTCAATTCACTTATATTATTAGAGTTAAGGTTTAGGTATTGTAATGAAGTCAAGCGTTGTATTGCACTGATTGGCACTTCTTTTAGTCTGTTATTACTTAAGGACAGCGTTTGTAGTGTTAGACAATTGGCAAACGAAGATTCTTCCAGTTCTGTTATGTTATTGTCATCCAGGTATATGGCCAGTAATGCGTTGATCATCGGAATAATGTTGGATCTGATGCTCGATATGTTGTTTCTCTCCAAATGCAAGTAATTGAGTGCAACAGAAATCGGAAACATTTTCTCAATTTTATTATCGTTTGCATAAATAGTCTTAACGGACACAAGACTAGAAACACCCCCATTAGTGATCTCTGTTATATTGTTGTGGGAAATATCCAGCTCTAAGAGTGTTGAAAGGCTCCCAAACGATGAAAAGCCAATTTTCCTCAACTTATTGTGCTTTAAATCTATTGTACGAATTGAAGCAAACTTTTCGAAAACATTGCCCGAAATGTCTTTGATTTCATTATAACTCAAATCAATAGCATTTACTTCAAAAAGTCTTTTCTGAGTAAAATCTTTTCGGGTCAATTCTGTGATCTGATTGTGGCTCAGATTCAAAAACCTGAGTCCAGTCATGTTTGCGAATATATCGATTCGGGATAGATTGCTGATCAGGTTGTTATTCAAGTGAAATAACGTGACATCACTTGAATCGAAAGCATTTCTTTTGATTCTTTCGATTCGATTGTAAGACAGGTCTAAATCTGTTATATTCGACAACTCATGAAAAGCTCGCGATTCGATCACTGATATATTGTTGTGGCTCAGATTGACGGCCACCTGGAACATGCCGTGCAGAGCACCTTTATTGATGGTAGCGATCCTATTGCTGCTCAGATCCAAGCGGTCTAACCATTGCATGTCTTTAAACATTTCACTTTCCAGTACTTCCAATGAATTCTCCGACAAATCAATTGATTTCAATCGTGTTGTTGACGCAAATGAATTCCGGGCCACTTGAGTGATGAGATTTCCGGCGACCAAAAAGTCGCGCAAAAATCTGACGCCTCTTAACATATATGTATCGATTTCTTTGAGCTTATTATAGGATAAGTTCAAAACTCTTAACTGAGAACTGCGTGCGAACAGACTTCTCGGCAATTCTGTCAACTGATTGTGCGATAAATTCAATGTCGATATTTGTGTCAGGTCATTGAAATCTGATTTTCCGATTTCTTTGAACGAATTATGCGAAAGGTCTAAATATTTAAGTTTTTTAAGCGAACGAAATAAGTTTCGCTCGATTTTAGTCAACTTATTATTATTGAGTGAAAGTGTTTCCAAAACAGTCAAACCGTTCAATGAATTCGTTTCCAATTTCTTAATTGAATTTCCACTCAAATCAAGTTCATTCAGATGAATAAGTTTACCGAAAGCATTGTTTTTGATGTCAGACATGTCTTTGTTGCCAGAAATCGCAAGTTTTGTTAAGTTTGTCAACTTATTGATCACACTTTCGGGAACTCTATTCAACTTATTTGCGACCAATGAGAATGACTGAAGTTTTTTAGTTATCGGCAGAAATACATTTTCATCTATTTGTGAAAGACTTGTATTCATTATCTTTAAGTTATAAATACTTTGGTCTTTAAACAGAGGTCCGAACAGTCGGCCTATGTTTGAATCAGTTATTGTCAGCACATCTATGGGTGTCTTGAAGTTAGACAAACCGAGTGATACCATAGCTATATTCGCTTCATTACATTCAACGACAATCCCCTTATAATTGCCAGTCAGACAACGACACGGGTAGATGAAGAACTGGTTGGTTGGACACGAATACTTGTCATTGCATTGAATGACCACAAGAAATATCGTCGACAACAAAATGCATAAAACACTTAACATTTTAAACGTAAAGATATTATAATTTCCGAACGATTTATAACCACTTCAACCAAAAGGTATTATCAAATGATTTGAAATATTTATATTTTCGTTAAGACTTTTCCGAAACATAATTTCAAAGCAAATTCCCAAACATTTGTAATAAAAAAATCGAGTTTTATATAAAAACTTTAATTAAGGCTATTATTCAAAGTTTTAATTTAAATCCACTGTTAATACAAAATATTTTAAATGAAAAAAATTAATTAAAAAATACATTAAATAATGGATTCATGCGATGTAATCGCCAATCAGTTCTACTAATATTAAGACCAAGAAAATCAGTCAGTACAATCCAGTAGTTCTATGCCAAGTAAATGACCTACTTACAACTTACAACTTACGATAAACAAGTTTGCTTTTGAGGCCAACCACTTTTTTTTCCACCGAAAACAGTCTTATTTTGAGAATAGTTTGAATTCTTTGAAATAGCAATGAATAAGGTTTTAAATGACAATAATTTTGAGTCAAAATTTGATTCAATGAATTAGATGAAAGTACCCTTGCTTATATTCCAGAACAGAACTTCATTTCCTGTCTACAAGTATCACATGTCAACTAATAGTTGACAATGTGTTTGCTTGAGTGGGAAATCTGAGAAACTCCAACAGTTTTATTTTTCAATCAATTCAGAACAATTGGAATGCGAGCAACGACCAAGAGTATTTATTTCAAAGCCTTAATCTTTTTATTGAATTTTTTATTCGTTATTCTAAATATGAAGGGCACCTGACCAATGTAGTTTTATATAGAAAGTGTACAGAACTTATGGTCGGCTAAATTGTTGGAAAAATACACATTTCATCAATAATGGAATAATCTGTTCATAGGATATAAGTTGTAATCTAAAAGCAACTATGTTTAGAAATAATGGAATTTGCCTGTACTCTATTATTCAATGGGCAAACTATTGTAGAGTTACTATAGTTATTGTAGTTAGGTTAGAAATGAGTCCTTGATAAATCGTTTTAGTTTTTGCACCTGTGAATGTATTCACATTCGAATGACCCAGGCACATCTTATTCGAATTCTAAATTTAAGCATAAATAAATATTTGAGAATAAAAAATAATCCTGGTAAGAAACTTGTAAATCACCAGGATGTGGACAATTTAGAATGTGGACGTAATTGATGTCTACAATCTAATCAATGACAAAATTACAGCCATTATTGGCTAAATGCGCGTTTCATATCGTACTCAACGTTAACGTACGAACAGCTCATTGTATGACAAAACTGACTGTTAGACTGTTATTGTCATATCATGTGCGCTATTAATATAGGATCCGAACCGGCTTTAACTCACATTACTTTCATTCACTTTTAGTTAAGATTTTGTAAATTATTTAAATATTTAATTGTTTTTTAGGTTATAGTAAAACATAAATAAATAAATAAATTGTAGTTTTGATTAAATAAATAAATATTTATTAATAAAAATTTTGTAATAAATTGAGTGATAATTAGTTAATCCAATCGATAGTCGCAATGGATTTGAGCCAAATCTTAGCCAAAACTATATCTTCGGGTAAGACATGATTGCACTCATAAGACATGAATGGCTTCTCTGATACTAATCGGGGATTGGATTCAATTGTATTGCAGACCAGAATGAATTACAGGCCTCTCAACAATACCTGGAACAATTGGCTCAACAGAATCTGGTCAGTCATTCACACCATTCCTCTGAAGAGACCATTGCTTTCATTCACATTCAGACAATTCAGACATCAATTGGTTTATTGAAAGAAATGATTAAAACATCTAAACATTGAATAGATTTGAATAGCGATACGAATCGTCTGTTTATTTAACATTTATTTTCTTATCTCTTGTTCTCAATAACCGATAGACGACTGAACTGTTTGTCAAACAAATAGTGAATTGATTTCACTTCTAATCGATGTTAACATTGAATCCAATTATAGCCCGAATTCCTGAAGTCTTTGTCCGAAATCCTGAGTAATATAAGCAACGATGCGGTCATCCGAATGGCAGCCGCTCTTCAACTCAAGAACCACTTGACCTCAAAAGATGTGGAAATCCGACTCCAAGTCCAGCAGAGATGGCTTTCGTTTCCCGAAGACATCCGGAACTACATTAAGCAGAATGTGGTCAATGCGTTGGGAACTGAGAACTCCCGGCCCTCCTCTGCCGCCCAATGCGTTGCTTATATCGGTGTCGCAGAACTGCCGCACGGCTTATGGCCAGACCTGATCCCTGTGCTCACAAAGAACGTAACGAATCCGAACAGCACTGAAATGATGAAAGAGTCGACTCTGGAAGCGATCGGTTATATCTGTCAGGACATCGATCCGGACATTCTGGTCGCGCAGTCCAATAACATACTGACCGCTATAGTGCACGGGATGCGCAACGACGAGCCCTCACATCACGTAAAGCTGGCGGCGACTAACGCACTGCACAACTCTCTGGAGTTCACGAAAGCCAACTTCGATAAGGACTCCGAACGTCACTTCATTATGCAAGTGGTCTGTGAGGCCACGCAGTGTCCGGAGATTAAGGTATGCTATCATTGGGTGCTTTCAGTTGGGAACAGAACCGACTGTTCGATCAATAATTGTTTTGGTCTCTGATCTGTACTTAAGGTGAAGGTAGCGGCGCTCCAGTGTTTGGTCAAAATAATGTCTCTGTACTACCAATATATGGAGCACTATATGGGTCCGGCCCTCTTCGCCATCACAATGCAAGCCATGCGCTCAGAACACGACGAGATTGCACTCCAAGGCATCGAATTCTGGTCTAACGTATGCGACGAAGAGGTAGATCTAGCGATAGAGGCCTCCGAGGCTGCAGAACAGGGACGCCCGCCCTCCCGGTCCTCCAAGTTCTACGCGAAGGGAGCGCTACAGTATTTGGTGCCAATTCTGGTCCAAACACTTACCAAACAGGAAGAGTCGGACGACGAGGACGACTGGAACCCATGCAAAGCCGCCGGTGTGTGTCTGATGCTTATGGCCAGTTGTACCGAAGACGCCATTATCCCACATGTGCTCCCATTCGTTAAGGACAACATCGGTAGCACTGACTGGAGGTTCAGAGACGCGGCTGTTATGGCCTTCGGGTGTGTACTGGAAGGCCCGGATCAGAACAGTTTGCGCCCTATTGTGGAACAGGCATTGCCGACACTGATAAGTCTGATGCAGGACCAGAGTGTGATAGTGCGCGACACAGTTGCCTGGACTATAGGCCGCATATGTGAGCTCATTCCCGAAGCAGTGCTCAAAGACCTCACTCTAAAGACTCTGTTGGACGCACTGCTCGAAGGCCTGAAGGCTGAGCCCCGGGTGGCCGCTAACGTGTGCTGGGCTTTCAACTCATTGGCCGAAGCGTCCTATGAGGCCGTGCAGGAGGCGGAGGGCACCGAACCCAAGACCTACTGTTTGTCGCCATTCTTTCAGATGATTGTCCACAAACTGCTTGAGGCGACCGAACGCACAGATGGAGGTCAGGCCAACCTGCGGTCGGCCGCATACGAGGCACTCATGGAAATGATCAAAAACTCTCCGCTCGACTGCTACCACATCGTCCAGAGCACAACTATGATCATATTGGAGCGCCTGAACCACGTCCTGTCTATTGAGACCCACATCTCGTCGATGGAAAGCCACTTACAGGTGGCCACTGATAGAGCGCAAGTCAATGATCTCCAGTCCCTACTGTGCGCTACATTGCAGTCAGTCTTACGTAAGATGACTCCCGAAGACGCGCCGAAGATATCGGACGCTATAATGACTGCTTTACTCCAGATGTTTAACTCGAGTGGAAAGGCAGGTGGGGTACAGGAGGACGCACTCATGGCTGTCGGCACTCTTATAGAGACATTGGGCGAGAATTTCCTCAAATATATGGATGTCTTCCGACCCTTCCTTATCGTCGGCCTCAAGAACTCCGCCGAATACCAGGTCTGTTCGGCAGCGGTTGGTCTGATCGGAGACATATGCCGTGCGATCGGCATAAAAGTGTTGCCCTATTGTGACGAACTCATGACTGTTCTGCTCGAGAATCTGTCCAATAATTCTGTTCACCGAAGTGTTAAACCGCAGATCCTTTCGGTGTTCGGCGACATAGCACTGGCCATCAGCACTGAATTCAAGAAGTACTTGGATGTCGTCCTCCAGACCCTTATGCAGGCCTCGCAGATACAGGTCGACCCCAACGACTACGATCTGGTCGACTACCTCAATGAGTTGCGCGAGAACTGTCTCGAGGCCTACACCGGCATTGTTCAGGGCCTGAAGGGCGACGCGGATGTGCCCAACCCTGAGGTGCAGCTCATCCAACAACACGTGAATTATATGATTCACTTCATTATGCAAATCGCAAACGATTCCGACATAACGGACACATTGATCGCCGCCAGCGCCGGCCTTATCGGCGATCTGTGCGCTGCGTTCGGACCGGCGATGTTAGCACTGATAGAGAACGAACCGATTCATCAAATGCTTCTGAAGGGCCGGCGCTCTAAGAACACCAAAACCAGGACTCTCTCGATTTGGGCGCTCAAAGAAGTGAAGAAATTGCGAACCAATTTAGGTGTGGCCAATGCGACCACTGGTCTCGTCAACAATGCTATCGGTGCGACCGCATCCGAGTCGTGGTAAGTATCGATTCATACCATTCCTTATTTGATATTTGTTTTGAGGATTCGTTTATACAAATAGTTTAGTATTTCCTGACTTTTGAGTTAATCTAATCCTAAAACTTAACGCATTTATAGCTTAAGTGAAGATATTTTTAATTATTTATTTAATAAGTGATTAAAAGAAGTGTTAAGTAATCGAGTCGTTCAAACACTTAGGAATACCCCGTTTGTTCCCCGAGTCATACAAACCAAAGGCTTAATATCGCCTCTCATTGACTGAACTGATGGTATTTGAGTTGATTTACAGTTTTTTCTCTTCTTTTTTGTATTAATTTTTTTTAGATATCTATTGATTGAAAGCAATTGAATGAATGCATGATTTGGTTCTTTGCTTTGGTGTTCACGACAAATGTTTAAACAAATTCTTACATAACATATGTTTTATATAATAATAAATAATTAAATAAATAGTCAATTGTTTGCAAATTCTTATAAATATTGGTTAAACTTATTTAACACTAAAAGTACTTATTTTAGAGAAAACTCAATCATTTGTTCCATTAATTTCTTTTTTTACTAAAATTTTTATTTAAAAAACGTCAGAAAAAGTGTATTTTTATTTATAAAACCAAATATTACAATATTTTTAGCAATAATTCGTTAATTTCTGAATAAATTCATTGAAATCCGAATTTTCTTTTTTTCCCATTTGTTTGCAGAACCGGAATCATCCGAAATGCGTGTGTGGTATGAATGAGAGAGAGTTTAATAACAAACAAACAAAACGTTTATTAATAAAAATCAAACTAAAAGCCAAAACTCATCCTTTGGTTGAGTGGAGAATAAAAACTTCTTTTCACCAAAACTTGGAAAACACACAACAATTGCCTGCGAATCCATATATGCGCTGCGTTTGCGAGCGTCGGTATGCATGTGATGGGTGTGTGAGTGAGAGAGAGAGAGAGTGCGAGAGATATGTTGTGAGACATCAAAACAATTCAAACTACAGAACAATTCAATACAATCACTAAAACCAATACAACAACGACTACAACAATACAAGAAAATCGTCGACTAATTCAAAGCCAATCATCAAAAACAAAGACAAATATATTATCGAAACTAAAGTTCAATAAAATTCACCAAAAAATTTGAAAATAAAACTTAAGAACTCCTGAAATATCAATATATTCTGTGAGTGTATGCGTGAGAGTGAGACTGAATATGAATATTACAACAAAACATCAGATCATCTGTTAATTCAAATCTTATGAAATCCAATACAAATCGATATTCAAACAAAAGTTGAATCAAAACAAATAAATACAAAACAACAGCAAAAAAATATTTGAAGAAAATCTTTGAAAAATAATGTGCTATTAGTTCTGAAATAATTGAAAACAAAAACAAAGTTTTTTTAGAGATTATTAAGAATTAAATTACATTTTGTTTTTGAAACTATTATTGATTATATAAAACAAAAAAATTTAGTAAAAAACAAATTAATAATTATTAGAAATAATATTCTTTTGCTTCTGTTTTCTGTTATTATATAATTGCAAACAAATTGTATGAAATCTTATCCTATTTTTGCCGATAAATCTGTTTATTATTATAATTTCGATTCAATTCTTTTGCTTTTATTTCTAATCAATTCTATTCTCAATACTGTTATGTATTTTTTGGGATTTATTTTTTCGTTTCAATAAAAACGGCGCGCGTTTACAGAATTATGTCTTTTATTTATTTATTTATCTAATTATATAATTTGTATCTATTCTTATAATTATCAGTCAACCCACTGGTGTCCGAATTTTGGTTCCGGTCCTTAAGCTTATTGATACAAATATGAGGTTATTATAGGAATAAATAGAGTATAAGAATATATAAGCGAATGGTTTGAGTATTTGTGGGTTAATTGATCCGAAAGTAATTGGATTTTTCATGTTTTTCAATAGAATTCCGAATCAAAATAGTTATTAATTAAATATTAATGTTATTTCGATTCATATAACTTATAATTTATATTTTTGTTGTTTATTTGACTTTAATTTCTGATCCGAATCTAATTCTGATCAGACTTTCTAAATATGCATTTAACTCAATCCGAGCTCAATTAGAACTTTTATTTTTAAATTCTGTCGATCAGTAATTTTCATCGAATCTATTCAATGATTAATTAAATAAATTTTAAAATCATTAATAAGTAAAACCTGTACTTAAGAAAAGTGGTTTTGTGTTGAGTGGGTTTGGATTTAGCATTCATTTCAGTGCAAAATTACTAGTCGTGTAGCTGTAAGAGTACGAAATCAGCCTGGTTCCAATCTGGTTCCAATTGCAGACATATAATTGCAGATTTAAATTCTCAACTCATTTATTAAACATTAAGAAAAAATAAAACTTATTTTGAATATAAATTCTTAATTTTCTAATTATATAAAATATTTGCCAAATTATATAGTATTTTGGGTCAGATTCACGATTTGAATGTGAAAGTCATGATAAAAGTTGTGAAAATAAGTTACATTTATCACTTGATCAGCAGAATATTCGGAATATTTTATTTAATTGTATTCTCAATACAGTACAGGCACAAACGATGAATCTATAAATAAATAAATCTATAAATTATTTTAATATTAAATAAGAATTGATTTAAACAAAATTTTCTTAAAGGACTTGTCTGAGGATTGAAATCATAACTCCAAAGTCAACATCCGATTATCTCATATTGATCTATGAATTATTTAATGACATTTTATATAATAATTATTTTTCTAACTATAAAC
>JAQIWA010000592.1:0-28370 GCA_034693305.1 Eueremaeus valkanovi
TTAAAGGTTAAGATTAGAGTAGAAAACACTAGAATAGAGTAAACGCTAATATGTCTGGAAATATACAGATTGACTGAATATGTGAAATGAGTTGAGCTTGAGCTCACTCTGTTTATTGGTGAACAGACTCGACAATTAACAGATCGGGTCTGTGTTCGGCTCAAAATAATGACTAAAATTAAATCAGAATATATTTAGTCTTAAATCAATGAAAGGTCGGTTTTTAAAGGTCTTTAAGTTTTACACTACATTAAGTTTTCCTTTCATTATTTGGCCATAAGATCCATAAACTAGTGGTAAAGTGCTATTAATACTACCGTAGATACTGATATACGTGTACATACCGGTGCTGTACTGCATAAAAGAATCGGAATTTCATTCTAAAGCAGAAAAAAGTTTAAACAAGACTTAAAGCAGTGTTCAATCACTCAATGCAGTAGTTTTCAAATGCACTTCAATTACTAGTATTAATAAATATAATGAATAAAAAAATTCTCACAGAAAGCGAATACAGAAAACTCTGTTCCTATTTGTGGTCTGATATTGTCAGTCAATAAAATCAATTCAATTATTTTTCTGTCGAGTATTTTAAATCAAAGTTAAGATATTGTATACCTGTTTGAATGATCCGGCTATAATGTAAGCAATTTTGAAAAATAGAAAATAAATATTGAGAACATCTTATTATAAATCACATTTATACTGTATATGATCTATGCAAATGAAAATATCCAGTAACTTTTGAAGAAGAAAATTCTCTCATTTAAATACAAATAATTGATTAGTTGTTCACAAAATATAAATGATTTCATTTTCTATTTTCCTTTTTTTTTCAGCCAATCATTGAGTGGACCAGAGGTTCAGATAGTGTTCAACTAATTTATACAATTAGTCGTTATTTTGTTTTTCAAAATAAATTATTGAAAACATAAATATTCGAAACAAATAAAAGGTTTTCACGAATTCATTACAATCTCAGAGTTTTTGTATTTATTACAGAATTTAAGAGTCAATAGAAAAATAATTAGTCGTTAAGATAGGATACAGAAAGAAATTATCTTTTGGAGTGACACTGTTTACTCTCATATAGACCAGAATCGTATGGCTCTCCTATTCTTTAATACTGTACTCTTTGTCACTGTTTTCCGATCTTTAATCCGTCAAACTATCGATTATTAATATTAATAATTATCACTATTTTCATAAATAAATTCTAATCTAAACACATATTTATTTGATATAATAATAGGTATAATACTGTTATTATATTAATGTATAGAAAGCTTATACAGTATTATTCAACGGAAGCTATATTTCAATTTATGTGTTAATAACTAACAGAAAGGGCTATAAAAATAATTAATAAAATCAGTTTATTTGCATAAAATGCAAAAATCTTCTCTTATTTCTCATTTTGTCCCATAATTTGCTCAAATTTAGGATAAAATAAATAAATATTTGGGCAAAGAATTGGTGCTTAGAGTAAAGTCCGCCATAAATTAGATAACGTGTAAGTAATTAATGGATTGAATGAATAAATAAAAATAATATAAACCATAAAAAACTCGTTTTATTCGATGATATAATTTGATTAATAGCTAATTGAAATCAATGCCATTGTTTACGACTAAAACAACTTAACTTCAATTAATTATATATTTTTTCGCTTTAACAACAAGTAGAAGAAAAACAGTTTATTTGAGTTCAGAATCTGTTTATAAATGGATTTATTCTTTGATGTAATCATAAAATCGATAAAAATCTGTATTTCTATTAAATGTGTTAAGAGTTAAGTGTATTCCAGGCCTTTTATAAGCTTAAGTTTATTTATAATTAGATGATTAGAACAAAATTCTACACATTTTTTATTCAGCATTAATGGCAAGAATAGAATACTAACCAAAATAATAATTATTAAAGTTTTTTGTATTCAATTAAATAATTTATCATAAATTTTGAATATTAGCACAAAAACAAATCTTTTGTGTCAAATAAGTTGTAATCAATTATTATGGATGTATTTGATAGATACGACACAATAAAAATCGCCTCATTTACAGCCACAGCCTGCGAGCCATTCAACTATTAAACACTTTATTCAAATATTTTTCTTCTAATAATTAACAATTAAAATACAACTACTTTTATATGTGATAATAATCGATAAAAAATCTATAAACGAGTTTCGAGAACTAATCAGAATAATCAATGAATAAAATCTATAGAAAAAATTGTATTGTAATTATTGATTGCTTCAAAGTATATAAAGATTTTTACAATTTATTCTGGAATAGGGTTTGCGATTCAGAATAAATTAGAATTAAATTTATCGTTGGATAAAAATAAATATAAAACAGTTATTGTTCTCTTGTTTTCACACATTTTCCTGAAAATGATTTTCTATGAATAGAGACGAGATTTTTGGCTGATTTCTGAATAATGAAAACGGATTTATCAGTCAGAAAGTCACGCATAGACTGGATTAGTCAGCGCTGGAGAACCTTGTCTTACAGAGTGAATGGTCGCTCGTTTGCACTCAATTGCAAATCATAAGCAATCAGTTCTATGGGTTAGTCGCCCGTCCCGTAAATTCTTGGACATGGTTTTCATCGCCACCTCCGGCACAAACACTGCAATCAGTGTTCTCACCCCTTACCGAGAAGGATGAGTTGAAGACACAGTATATAAAAGTAAACTTTGTTTAAACTTGTAATTAAATCTTAAAGAGTTTCATCAATCGATGTCTCAGTTATTATTGAGACCTACATTGAACGCAGCGCTCAATCGACTGCAAAAACTATGTGGATTAGAATGCGAATAATGGATAAAAGTCTGTATCGATTAAAGTCTGTTTCAATGTTTCGACAAACTATGCTTTGAAACAATTAGATTGAGCCCGGGCTAAATAGCAAACAATTATTTATACGAGTTCACTGCGTGTCACCGAATAAATGATTTTTTAATGAGAGAAAACTCAGCTCTTATTGAGTAAGAATTTAGATTAACGGCACAGAACACAGAACACCAGGACTTTGTCTATGTCTATACGTATGGCTCTGTTAGCTGATTGAGTAGTTCACCCGATTTGAGTATTAGTATTCAATTGCTTTTCCCATAGTTTCTCGACTCAGCTATAAATGATAAGACTCTAAAAGTGATGGAAATATTTGCCAAAATAATAGGTTTAGAGAAATAGTTCGGCAATTGTTATAATGAATGGCAGAATACGCCTATAAATGGCACAAAAATTCTTCGGTTTCTGTCAGAAGAGTATTATTTAAAAGTATAATAAGCGGTAAGCAATCAAAGCAATCAAATGCAGTAAACATTATATCGAATCCGAATAATGTGATCACAACTTGTATTAACACTAGAATTATATAATTTGTTATCAAAATAAGGTTTAGATAACTCTGTGTCAGAAAAAAAAGTTCAGAAATTATTATTATCTATGATTTGAGTCAGACTTAAAATAGATATCAATTATAAAATATGATAAAAACTATATAAATAAATAATAAACGAGAAATTGGATCCGAATCAAGCAAATCAAGCGAATGCTAATCTCTGGTGAATCTGAGCAACGAAACCAAAGGCTCGAAACTGACTGATAAGGTATTAAACATAAATCGATCAGTTATTAAAACCAGTTGTCGTACTCATTGGTTCGCACAACCAATACTGACATCAATTTTTGTCTTATAATTAAAAGTCTGCGTTCGATGGCATCGAAAACATTAATTATTTTTTTCATAAATAGCAAAAAATTTACTTCTGATTAAAATTAATTAAATAATAAATCAAAATATTAGATAATTAATAGGATTTTTGCTCAACTGATTCGAAACAGTGATCAACACTATCAACAGCAATATCAGAGTATCAGTGATATCGCAGTCTTTACTAAAAATTAATGTCAGATATAAGTAGAATATCTGCACAAATCTAATGAAACTAAACATTAATTTTAGTTATTTTTAATCTTTTTGTCGTCAGTTTTGAGTCGATATAAAAATTCCAGAAATGTATTGCAAAACAAATGATTTGCAGCTTTTCCAATACAATTACCTTGCTATAAACTTTGATATTAAATGTTAATTCCTCTATTCAATTGGAAAACTGCAACTCATTAATGCAGTATTAATAAAAAAGCTATCAATCTATAAGACCTTTCCTGAGCTTCTATACAATACTCAGGAATGGCTCAAAAAGTCTTCTGAATTCAGCAATATTTTGAATTCCAAAGACTAAAGAATTTTTATCCTCAACTGCACAGTCATTATTGAATAAAATTTAAGATTATATGCTTTAAATTGGTATTCAGACAACTGTATAAACACATAATATATTATGTTTTTAGTTTGAAAATAAAAAAAAATAGGAATAATATATACAGTATTTGCAGCCAATATAAGAGCCAAGCAATCAGAAAACGTTTGTCGCGTTTAGAATGTGTGGAAACATGTCTGGGCTTTAAGTGGGAAATCATTGGCAAATCTTTTGAATCCATTGCAATTGATTTGTGAACACAAATGAGTTAACTATAAAACAATTGCAAAATACTGTAAATGCAATGGAAGTGTCGCCGAAAATATATGAGCAGACAATTGTCATGGAAGCGATGAAGTGATACTCCTTATAGAGCAGAGATAACATTGAGAATCATATACAGTATATTGTTGTACAGCATTGCAGTGCATGTAATGACAGCACTATATCTGAAATCTTGTTCCTATTCTGGCATTTGAGGGCAATTACAACAAAAGTGATTCAGTAATAAGTAATAATAGTTTGAATGAATGACAACATTAAGTGAAGATTTAAATCAAGTTTTATATTGTTTGTGCCGAACGAACGCAAAACACAAAAACCAGGAAATTATAGATTCAATTGTGAAAACTAATTAACCAAAAAATAATTGCTTTCCCAATCATTTGAATCATAAATACATTTAATTTTCTTATAATTTTGTTTATTACTTAAGAGAGAGAATAATTAAAAGGAATAAAATCGGAATAAATATTCTGCTCTAATGTGAAGGACAGACATAAAAAAATTCTTAGTTTTCTAACTAAACATATTCTCACGTCTAGAGTCACGACATTTATAAAGAAAAACAATAACTGTTTTGGAAATAACAGGTGTTTTACAATTGCTTCGAGTCTTGTAATAAAGTTATTTAGACTTTTGTAATAAAAACTATTCGTTAATAGAAATTAAAATTTATTTAAATTATTCATTGAATTACTGTATTATAAAAGTTTAATATTCGGTAAAAACAAACAAAAAACAAATGCAGAGAAAAAAAGAGTAAAAAACGAAATAATAATTAAATGAGTTTACGATTGAATAGAATGTCTTCAGAGATAAAAATTCAGATAAAATAATGGATAAGAAAAGGGAGAGAAAAGAGCAGAAAATGAGAGAAAATTAATTAAAATCAATTAAATGGGACTGACTTTGGGACGAATTGGAGTCGCCTTCAGAGCCATTAGTTTGGTTGCGATGAACCACTTTCTGGTTAATAAGGTTTTCCCAATACTTGCGTTGCAGTCGTTTCAGCTCTTCCTGAAGTCTAATGATTTCCGTCTTATAACTAATTGCCAGAGATTTCTCTTTTTTCAGCTCCAGTTCCACCGATTCGGCCGATTCTTCCGATTGATTGCTGGAGTCGATGGCCACGAGTCGGTTGGGAAGGGTTGCGGTGGTCTCGATGAGTTGGACCCTTAGCCTCGAGTACTCCATTTGCAGTCTTTCGTGTTCTTCACTCAGTTTTCGCAAATTGTGGTTCAAATGCTTTTCCGATAAGTTATTGCCATTAAAGCCAATACCACTCGAATCGCGCGAACTGTTCGACATCGGAGACGACGGACAGTCTTTCACAGCACCCGGACTTCGGTTCTCACCATTGGATTTGAAGCCATTTTTCAGGTCTTTGTTATCATCTGAAGCTCTGCCGCGATATTTATCGCATCCATTGTCCGAACCATTAGTTTTGGCGAATTTCCCGAAACTATTTCTGACGAACTTCGGGATCAGAGCCTCCTTCAGACCAAACGAATGGTTCGATCCTTTGTTCGGACGAATGCTTACATTATTTGGACTTTTATTTGCATTCAAACTCAGCTCAAGTGAAGACTGTTGTGAAGACCAGCTCTCAGGCGAGTGCCGGACACTGGACTGTCGGCTCAGTGTCGAGCCCTTAGACAGCGAGGAATGGTCTTCAGTCGTATTGCTCGTGTGGATCGGGTGACCACTCATTGAGTACTGATCTCTGGACCGTTGAGGCAAACGAAGACTTCGAGTTCGGGTCAGATTCGTTGTCCTCTTCATTATGATATCGTTGACTGCATTCCACTCATTGGCATCGGATCTGCATTTGGCCGAAGAGCTGATTGTGGAGGAAGTGAGTCGTGAAGACGTCTTTTGGCCAACGCTTTGCCGATTAATTGGCATAACTTAACCAAAACTATTAATCAATTATTTTAATTGTGTTTTAACCACAAAACCAGAAAATGAGATAAAGGTTTGAATAATTATAATTAAAATAATTAAATACTGAATAAAAGTGTTGTAAAAATAGCGATAACTTTAAAAAATAATTGTTTTCTGTTTGTTGTCAAACGAGTGAATGGTTTGAATGCTTTCAATGGTTTGTATGCCTTCAATGCGAATACCATTTCATTCGCACAAAACAACTGAACGTTTGTACAAAACGTTTCAAACTTTATCCCAAGTCATGCGCAGAACGGCATAACGTACTGCCAGTGCAACCGCTATTGCAACCACTCTTTGCTTACTTCGGAACAACTTTACAATACTTTCAAGATTGACGACTAGACTATCTGTGTTAACCTTTTAGTGAGGGTTAGCCCAGACATCAAAATGTTATTATTATACTGTATATCGAAAAGGTTTTCAGATTATTTGTGATAAAAGCCTAGAGTTATAATCTTGGAATTATAACCTTGCAACACAAAATGCATTTCCTATTGACTTAATTATGGAAAATTAACGAACTGGTAAGTTTTTGCATAATATACAAGATAAGATCAAGAAATATAGGTTCTAGATTTAAACAATTTACAGTGTACATTGTATATATAGTAGTAGGGGTCTAACAATTACAACTAGACTAAAGAGGGTCAAGATACACCCTAAGATTTGATACACCTGTTGAAGCCCAACATTATTCTCTATAAAAAAAGTTCAAATTAACAAAAATTCTAAAAGTTCTCTAAATTAATAGATTTTGTTTATTTGCATACCTTCTGAGCGGACAAAGAATAGACTGAAGCCTTATTGTTGTGCAGCCAAGATATTTTAACCCTTGAGAATTAGAGTCTGATTTTTGTCAAAACTTCAACTGGTCAATATCCTTGATGAGGTTAATTTATAATACAAACCAATTTGGGCACAGGTCAATTTAAACATTCTTTTTACATTTGATGTGAAAGAAATGCATTTCTTGTGTCATAAAGAGGCAAAATGAAAGAGGATATTCTGACCCAGCTAACCTAATTTTCTTACTTTCCTATGATAAAGGCTGGTATTAAAAAGGGTTAACCTTTTGGGATATATATATATACTACTAAATACCTGTACAAGTCTTCAAACGATAGTATTGATATGAGTGGCTCTGCTCTATAAGCCCCGGGCATTCAATGCAAGTAAAAACTAATTATAAAAATAAGAAATATTTTGATAATTATTGTAATCAAAAGTGATTTACAGCAAAGAAAGACTAATGAATTGGCAAAACATATCAATTTAATGAACTTCTTTAAACTTAATTATTTTCTTCTTCTGTTTGGCTTATTCTCTAATCTTTAATATCAATTAAGTTTTTAAATCGTTTTCTTTGAGTTACTATTAAATTGCAAATAATTACTAATTAGTGAGAAGTTGTTTGATATATGATATGACACACTATAGCACTATATAAACTACCTTTTCTACAGATTTGTTTTTTATTTCCTTTTTTACTGTTCACTAATCTTATTTAGGTTTTGATTTTGAGGAAAAAACAATTTTATTCGTGTATATCAATAGTTAGCCCAAAAAAATATAGATTTCCTTAAGCGTGAAAAAATTCAACTCGTTTTCAAACAGTATTTCTTTCAGTATTTAATTGGAAAGAGTGTGAAAATTCTTGTTTTTTCAATCAATTACTTGTACTGTATTCCAGATTTGCTGATAATAATGAAAAAATTAAGCCATGCAGTATTTCCTAAGCTATGGAGATGTTGTGCTTCAGAGATGCGCAAAGGATTAGCGGCATTATGTACAAGGGCATCAAAAATTGCTAAAATACTTGCGAATATTTTGAAAAATCAAGAATTATCTGGATAATTAATCAAAGAACCATGATTACCATATTTCTCGCATACATACAAAGGACAACTTTACCTAGAAACGTTAACTTTCAGCATCCCTGGCACTCTTGAATGTAACTTAGTTCGAGTCGATTGAATTTGAAAAGTTTTTGTATATTTTTTATATAAAAAAATGGTTTTATTTTCAATTATGAAAAAATATTTTGAAAATAACGATTCGACTATACTTTCGGGTCACTCGAGAAAAAATATCAAACAAACAAATAAATTGAATAAAACTTTTCTAAATTATAATATTCAATGAAATGTGAAAAATATAAAGAATAAAAAGAACTCCAAAAATGCCAAACCTTTGGATGCTTTTAGAAATATTTTTAAAGAGCACTAAATATACCTCAGTTTTAGTTATTTTTATATTTAATATTTGTTTTGAACGTTTGAAGTGTAAGAAAAGGAATATTATTTTAATCGATAATTATATGTAAGGCTTAACTAAATTAGATTATCTCTAATAATATGTCCTATTCTTTGCATTGTCTCTGAACTGTAAGACAACTAATTTATTATAACTTATTATATGATTGAGTGGAATACCACTTAATAGGTCTGAAAAAAAGGTTGAATCGTATGAAACAATAAGAACTAACGTATTATTAAAGCTATTTTTACCGGTAGTCTCAACGCCGAAACAGGAGTACAGGAGTGAGGCTTTGAACTGACCTCAAACTACGAGCTCTTCTTTACATAAAAACCTGAAAACAAATAATACTTTTTTCAACGAATAAGAAGTCATATAATGTATTAAATAATCTTATATTACATAAGATATGAATTAATGGCAAATATTTTATTTGAAGACATTCTTCGCATAATTCGCATAAATTTCTTGGATTTACATAAGTATTGAATTAATTATTTTCAATGACTTTAAAGTTTAAACTAATTTTGCGAAAACAATACATTTGTTTGAATTTAAATAATTATATTCATTGGAATCGCTATTATTTATATTAATATTTGTGCCGAAAGTCTGGTTCGCATTCATCCAAAGCCGTTGAGAAGAATCGATATTTAATTTATTTAAGACTTGATTTGCAATATTAGGAACGATTGGCTGCAAAAGTATAGCACAAACTCTGAGCGCTTCCAATGTTATGAACAGAACTGATTGCAGTCTATGTTCTTCGCTCTCATGTTTGGCCATAAGCCAGGGTTTGGTTTCGTTGAGAAACATGTTATTCAATCGCAAACAATCCATAATATCATTGATAACTAAATGGAAATTTCCGCTCAAATAATGGCTTTTTGTCTTTTGGGCCAAACTTTTGACCGAATCTATGAGTTCTAAGGCTTCGGATTCAATGACTTTAATGTCATCCGAACTAAAATTAGGAAAAATCTGTTTTCTATTCATTGCTTTTGCAGTACATCTGTTCAACAGATTGCCTAAAGTGTCGGCCAATTCGGCGTTCAAATAGTGCTTTGCTTTCACTTCGTTGTAGTCTTTGAACAAAATTAATCTTTAATTAGATTTCAATAATTGATTCGTTTTTTGTTTAATTCGATATTAATTTGATTTTACGGTAAATACTATTCATTGCAATCACTGACTCGAGTCTGTGTGAAGAGATCCCTGTCGTAGAAGGAAATAGCGGAAGCCATCGCTGGTATAGCTTTTGATGCACTGGAAGGGGTCGACGACATTGCCTCTGCTTTTACTCATTTTGATGTCATCTTTGAGCCAATGCGAGTGACACAACAGACTGCGCGGCGGTTCCAGTCCGGCCGCCATCAGGAATGCCGGCCAATAAATGCCATGAAATTTGAGGATATCTTTGCCGATGACCTGACAATCCGGTGGCCATAAGTGGTTCTGATTGTCAGGATATCCCGAAACAGTCAAGTAATTGATGAGAGCGTCGAACCAGACGTATATCTAATGAGTGTTGGATTCAATGAAAGCATTAATCGATTCCTAAATGACTTCCAATATTGACATACGATTTGTGAGCTATCGTTCGGCACTTCTATACCCCAACTGACCCTTGCCTTAGGTCTGGACACAGATATGTCTCGCAGTCCTCTCTGCACTTCAAGCCTTAGAATGTCTGCAAAAACTTTTGGTCGAATCGTGTCGTCTCTTCTCATCCATTGAAGGACTGAGTCCTCGAAGTGACTCAGTTTGAAGATATAGTTCTCCTCTGAAGACCATTCGACGCCATTCCCTGATTCCGTCGAAACTCTAATATTGTCTGTATTTAAGAAAGTCTGCGATTCTGTGACAAACGTCTCGTCCGAAGCACAATACCAGCCCTCGTATGAAGACTTGTAAATGAATCCATTGGTCATAAGAGTGTTCCAGAAGTGCTGAACCGAATGGATGTGCGAATCATCGGTCGTTCGGATGAAATGTGTGAAACAAATGTCTGTCCACTCAAACAAAGTCTTGAATTTGTCTGATATCTGATCACAAAATATTTTTGGTTCAATTCCTCTCAGTTTAGCCGCTCTTTGAATCTGAACTTCAAATAACATGAAATCAATTATCAATCAAAGCATTCATTAGATCTGATCTAAAGAGTGGCCAATACTTTGATCCCGTGTTCGTCAGTTCCGGTCGAGAATATGGTATGAGTTGTGCCAAACATTCGGTTAAATCTGTAGAACGTGTCTGCGATGAGCGCCGAATACAAGTGCCCGATATGTGGCTCTGTTTGGGGTTCAGTGCAATCAATAGTCAATACTTGAGCCGCAAATCAACTGAATTCAGACCTGAATTGACGTAAAATATTGGGGTTGTTATGAAATACGTGTGCTTTGGCTGCAGACTATCGGCACTCAAATGCCGTTTGCATTCAATACTCGTTTGCAGTAATTCTTGTCTCAAATGTTTGCTTAGCTTTGTTTGCATTAAGTTTTTGTATTTAAAACGATTTCCAAACAATTTATTAAACATTTTATTTAATAAACAGAAGTTTTAAATAAAAACTATTTTAATATTTGAGTCTATTATTCGCAGAAAAGTGTAAAAACTGTTTTCAAATAACAGATGTCCTTCACATCTGATCCTGAGTTACAAAGCGCTAAATAATAACAATACAGTCAATGGATTTAATACTATTGTAGAATACTGAGAGTGACAGTGACTGAAAGTTTCAAATGATCATGCTCAAAACTAGCGTTGAAAAATTTATTAAATTTTCTACCAGGCATTATATTTAATAATAAATTTAATTTTGGCAATAAATGTAATGAAACAATTTAAAATGATATTAATTGCTTAACCTGATTTTCATCTCATTTTGCCGGTCAGATTGCACTTTCCCCCTATTGAAATATTTTTTTGATAGAGAATTTTATCATATAATTAAAAAAATTTATCTTGGTGGATTTTCGAGATATTCGATTTAGAACTTTCGATATCGAAAAATATTTTTCAACCAAATCAGATAAATTATATATGAATCTGATGTAGAATTTAACGCTTTTCCTATTAGCTATCTATAATGATATTCTCTGATTTAAAAAGTTTACAAGATTTTTTTCAAAGGAGACTAGCTTTCAGCTCGAGTTACTTTATTTTCTGTATAAATAAAACGATCTGTCTATAGAAGGGGTCTATAAATCACTTGGCCCTCATTTAATTCAATGTCATTTCTCTGAATAAATCAATTTTTATTTCAAACTATTATTGAATTTTCATTTCAATCATTTGAAGAAATAATTTCTTTTTTGCCAAAAAACCACATCTTTTGAACACAGCTTCGAATGTCTCTCTGTTCAGGTCCTCTAAGGAGGCGGCGGAGGGATCCCACCCTGAGCACCTTGAGGAGGTCCAGCTGGAGCCCCCTGCGCAGGTCCAGCTGGAGCAGCCGGAGGAGCCTGTGGAGGGTGTTGGGCCCAGTGCAGCTGAAGGATCTCTCTCTTGAGCTCCCGTTTACTCAAGAACTTCTTGAGAGCGCTCTCGGCTTTCTTCTGGACGGGAGGGTTGTTCAGAGACAGTCTGTAGAATGCCATTTGTGTCAGAGCTTGATAATCGGCCCGGTCTGGGGTGCCACGCTGTGGATTGGCTCTCAGCCCACATATCATCACTGATATCATGGCTTTGGCGTCGTTTAAGTTATCCCTGAATTGAATGAATTCTTCAATAAATTGTTTCTTAATTTATAAAACGTTTTAATAATTATTAGTCTGTTTTCATACCACTCAGGACTGGGATAAGTGAAGTCAACGGCCAATACCTTAGCTATCACAGCATTTGGGTCGTCTTCCCAAAAGGGTTGGTATCCGGCGAGCATTTGATACAGAATTACTCCACAACTGGGGTTTGGATTAGTTTTAATGAGATTTGAGTTCAAATTCATAAAAGAGTATTAAACAGACAATACCTCCAGATATCACAGTCCGTGTCGTATTGGCTCAACGCATTCGCGGGATCATAATTAGGCTCTGGCGCTGTATAGCCCGGAGTGCCCGCTAACCTGTGCGTTGCCCTTATGTAGGGACTTGGATTAGTCGGGGTTGGGTTTGGGTTGGGTGCTCTCGCTTTTGCCAGACCAAAGTCAGTGACCTTATAAACTCTGACATTTTTGCTTTGAATCAGAACATTGTGGGGTTTGAGATCTCGATGAAGGTATCCCTTCTCGTGCATGTGGTTCACCCCATCCAAGATCTGTCGGATCGCATTGGAAGCCTCCAATTCAGTCAAGAACTCATTTTTGGTGATGTCTTCCATGAGATCCCCCCCAACGGCCAACTCATATATGTTGTAAACGATGTCTCCCTCTTCGACAGTGTCGAACAGGTTGACCAGGTTTAGGTGCCCCCCGCCCTCGGACAATTTTCGACATGCCTCACTTTCTTCTTTCTGGGCGTTTTTCTTGTCGGGTGTGTTATTGATTTTTGCCGCCAATTCCCTTCTCTGTGCCTTATATATACAACGCCTAACTGTTCCGAAGCCTCCTTTCCCCAGCTCTTCCTTCATGTCGTAGTGGTCTTTGAACTTCCGGGTCTGATCTAGTATTGCCGGATTCATTTCCCACGTGAATGATTGCTGGTCTGCGCTCGACATTCTTATCCGTACAGAAGTGGTCACTAATTCTATGGAAAGTCTTTGAACAGAATCTTAACTGAAATCTAAATCAAATTAAAGTTTGATTGTATTGCGCGCGCAATCATACAGTCATACAGTCTTACAATACTATTCTCAGTCTCTATCCTTCAGTACTCTTATTGTTAGATTAGAATTGAATTATGAGTTCATTGCAAACACATCTGAATCTGATTATGAGATCTGTTCGGAAAAGAGCTTATATCTAAGATTTTAAAGCGATTCCAGTTCGCCATTTGAGCATTTGAGCATTTGAGCATGCACATTCACTTTAGGAAATTCTGTGAAAACGAATAATGTAGTCCACCATAATTCAGATGAGAAACTCTACGACATATCAAGAATTTTATGATAGAATTCCTTCAGAAAAAAACTTTTTATTCCTTTATGACTTTTCCAGCTAGGTAAGATTGAATATTCTGAAAAGCTTGCATAGTATAGATTTGAAGCATTAATTCAAAGTCATTTGAGTTTTTAAAATGAATCAGAAATTCGGAGATTATTCACAAAAGAACCAGGGTTGGGTTCAAAAAGTCGGTCAAATGTGGGTCAGTTCTAAAGTTCCGCTTGATTTTAGAACTTTTTTTTAATGCCTAAATATTTTAACTATCAAGCTCAGGTACACTTTTGATTAGCCCTACTGAGTTTTAAATTAGATGTGTGAGAAATGTTTATTTAGTATTAGTTTATTTAAATATTTTGTTTTATTTCACTTTTATTTTATTTCCTACACTTAATTGATCCGGTACACATTACAGTACTTTTCTTTCTGATTTTGCATACTGTACATTCAGCTTAATTTCTAACTTCCTATTATTTAATCAAAATTTTGGTTTAGCACTGGTCAAATGGGAAATGACCAGTGTCCTGGAGTCGATTCAGTGAATGAGTGGGTTCTGAATGCCTCCAAATGAAGCGTTCAATCCATTGGAAACGCCTATTCATACCGAAAGCCTAACCCTATTCATAGCCTATTCATAGCAGTCTGTAAGCAGACTCTGAGGCACAGCTAATACAGTACTGCTGTAACAGTAATACAAATATTGATATTACGTTAATAGCAATCTATTGATTGTCTTATTTGTGTTAATCATTATTTGTCTTCACTTTTCACACAAACACAACAAAACATCTGTTTTTGGATTTGATTTAAATAATGCAAATCTGAATCCATTTATCAATTATTCAAATATTCGTTACTTTTATTCAAAATGTTTTGATTTTAGTTTTCATTTAATTTAAATTATATTTTATTTAATTGTTTAATAAATTATTGAATATTTAAATGAATAGAAATCTAATAAATATGTGATTAATATTCGGACAATAATTGGTTTAATTGTCAATCGATTGGCACTTGTATTGAATGGACAGACAGTGAAAGCGAGAGTCAATCGACTCAATACTGACTGTCATTATGTGTTGGACTAACTGTCGGCCAATCGGCTCAAATGTATTGCTTGTAATGATTGCAATCGGATTCGGATTAAGTGAAGCCAAACTCAACTTCTTTGTCAATAAAGATGAAGTCCAAACACTTCTGGGTATGTCTGACCTCTGACCTCAAACTGCATTCATTTGTTTGAAATTGTTTTCAATAATTATCGATTGAATTGATTTGAAATATATTTTTGATTCAAAATTGTCTTATAATTGAGTTTCAATTGTAATCTTGACTGATTTTCAAATCATTTGTGACTGAATTGTCAGTAAATGTTAATTTGATTAATGCTCTAATGTTTGGCTTAAACTGAATCAACAGTTGGTTTGTCTCAAGTCTATCAAACATTCATTCAATTGTTTTAGATTTAAATGATTTGAATTGTGTCTAACAATCATTAAATGGTTGCAAATATAGTGGTCTTTATTGCCAATCCTTATACCGATTGTTATCAGAGTTTTCGGAATTCAATTCAATTGAACCGAAATCTGATTGAAAGCATTGAAAGCACAGTCAGACGACTCACTCCTCACTCCTTGTATTTACTCTCAATTAATCCCAAATTATATCAGATTTGCGCCAATTATTGCATTTGTTGTTAGGGGTAACCAAATTATTCATACAGAAGGAGTGGTAAAGGGCTGAATCAGAATCTAACTGATCCGAGCACTTCTCTTGGGACAACGCTATCGTAAAACCATTGGAATGCCATCCGATTCGCCCCCATCTGTGACTCCAGTTCTGAATCTCTTGTACTGAATAAGCATTGAATCAATTATTCAGCGCTTTATTGATATTTTATGTTCAAATGATTCGTAACACTTGATAATGCATAGGCACAGTATTCCGTCCAGGGCATAGGGCACAGAACCTCTATTATATAACTATACTGGTTAAAATCTGGACTCGGACCAACTCAAATATATGATCCAATGGATTCGAACATACTAGTATAAGCAATTGAGTGTTGATTTGACCCGTCTTATTGATATTGCGAGGCTCACTATTTTCTATATACTCTGTACGTCTGCATTGGTTCCATAGTTTGTGAGTCTATCCAACCATTTATGTAGTCTTTCGGTGAGATGTGCATCAGATTAGGTTAGATTAGATTGAGCCGGATCAGGTGACACGCTTTCCTTATAATCAGGAACGGTATCATATTTTGAAACTTCAATTTCGAACCCGAGCCACTCACACAGTATGTGTCACCCCTACTCTTAAGTCTAGACTATCCAGGTGTATACGCCAGACCCACCCTGGGGTAGGCATACACTATATTAGGAGTAATAAAGTAATAAATTGTAATAAAAAACAGTTTTATTTGAATTCTAATAAATAATTATTAATTAATAATAAATAAAAGTTAAGAACTAGTGATGAGAATCGGAAATCACTTGTGTATTGACCGACCAATCAGTCAATGTGTGAATATTTGTGGTTAAGAACAGAATGTCTTTTATTTCGGTCCAAATAATTGGAAAAAGAGTTTTGATTATTAATCCTTCGTTCGCACACTTTGTCGAAAAATCGGCTCAATTTGACCGCATTTGTCGAACCGGGAGCTAAACTCTTGCTCTGATGACAGTCCACTTCCATCTCTTCAGCGCCACATTCTTCGGCCAATGAAGACATTCGATGGATCGGCAGATAATTGGATTGCATGCGAACGGAATCGGGTTTTGTGGCCACAACTAAGACCGGAATATTGCGCTCAAACAGTGATTCCCTGTCGAAGTCGAACTCGTCGTCTGCGCTGACCGGGAATAGAGCCGCAGACAGACTGGCCGTCGAGTGCTCTTTGACTGTCTGGTCCTTCGAGTAGAACACATGTCCCAACCATTTGCGCAGATTTAGCTCCGATTTGCGATTAGTCAAGTCGTGGACCAAAACAATGCCGTGAAAGCCGTTGTAGAAGACGTTGCGGCCAATGGCGTGGCCTCTGGAGCCGCCGACGTCCCACAACTCGATGAAACTGGTCTTCTGTTCAGGTGTTCCCTCTCTGTACTCATGCAGTTTCACATCAATGGCACAGCCAATAGTCCAGAGAGGGTTCTGAATGGCCTGACTGTGACATATCAGGTGTACTAACGATGACTTCCCCACTCCTGAGTCGCCCAACACTAACACTTTGATCTTATCCGTCGAAGACATCTGACATTAAATCTGTATAAATATTATATTGTCTTATATTATGGTATTTCTTGTTATCATACGATCGATGTGTTTGTGTTGTCTTCAGTCACTCACTGAAGAGTCTTCACTGCCATCTGCTCTCAGATCTGCTTTGCATTCGTCAACAGATGTCAGGACTTGTCATAAAATATCTTAAAATATCCTAAGTTTTAGTCAAATATTTAAAACTTATTATAAATTAAATAAATTGAATCAAAATCTATATAATCTCTTATCAATGGTTGTGAAGGTCTGAACGCAGAGATATGGTATATAAAGAATGGTATAGTAAACGATTATGCGCTCAAATTTGTGCTAACGGTTCCCAAAGATTTATCTAAACTCCACTTCACTTGGATCAGTGCCGTTCCAACGGTCAGTACTCTTAGCATTAGATAAAGACATTAGTTTTGATTAACGAATGCATTGTCTGACAAATGGATCAAAGATTCGGTACAGCATTGGGTTCAGAGTGAGTGATGGCATAGCACTGGATATACCGAAAATCAATATTTCACATCTGGGATACGTTCCCACCAGAGAACAGGGTATGCACTCTATGCTCTCAATCATATTTATCGCTTCTATTGATCGTTCCGTCAGTACATATAAACTAACCGTTCAATTGAATAGTGTTCAGCGTATCCCTCGACTGCACCGGAAGAATCAGCGCTGAAGTTGAGGTACAGATGCTCATCAATATAACTATGTCTGCGCACAACCCCTACAATGAAACAGCACTTGTGCTCAAGAGAAGGAAAATCTGTACCAAAAGTGATAAATACTTACGAATGGAACCGATGGACGAGAAGACAGACAAATCAGGGGCAATCGTTTTGGGCACCACAACCACTGTTGCCCCGGTATTGGAGTCGACCAATCCTCTGTCCATAGCAGTCGCCTGTGCCAGTGGTCTGATACTAGTGGTGGCACTGCTGGCGCTGTTCTGTTATTTCCTGTACGTGAGGTCTCAAAAAGGACGACAAACAGAGACCGGAGAGTAAGTCATCTGATGTTGGAATCGATTCATAACTAATGACTTCTAAAACTTTGATTCAGTTTCGTCGGGAGTCTAACAAACCTGTCCTCATCCAAGTCGGGCCAGACTTTTCTTCGCGTCGATACTCCAAACAACCCAATGATCAACAAAACTGGTAGTCATTACTCCAGTTTCAGAGGCTTTCTAAACGCCCCGCCTGTCTCTCTGTACCGAACCCTCTCAGTGCCGGTGCATATAATGCATTCCGAACCAAATCGTGTCTCAAAACTAAGCGAACAAATGAGTGAATTAGCGATTGAGAGACGAAAACTGCTTTTGCAGAGAAAGCTATTGGAGGGTACGTTCGGTCAGATCTATTGCGGGATTTATATCATAGACTACAACGATATGAGTGCTGGAGAACAGACTGTTCTCATAAAGACTGTGTCAGACCAGGCGTCCAAACATCAGATTTCACTGGTTATGACTGAAGGCATGAGATTCTACTCATTGAAGCACAAGAACCTGTTGACCATATCGGGCACCTGTACTGATGACCCGCACCGTCCACTTCTCGTATATCCGTATATGAATAGCGGAAATCTTAAACTATTTCTTCAGAAATCGAGTTCTCATAAGTTCTCATCAGAAGGAACGGTACAAACGTTTCTGACTCAGGATTTGGTACAAATGGCGCTTCAGATCGCATCGGCTGTTATTTATTTACACAAACGGCGAGTAATTCACAGGGATTTGGCCACAAGGAACTGCTTCGTCAACACTGGAGACGACAACTCATTTCTAGTCAAAGTGGCCGACAATGCACTTTCGAGGTAAGTGTGCGGCGCACACATCGCTGACTAAGAACTTATACGATAAACAAACTATAAAACTAAACCTTTCTGTGAGAGTTGAGCCTAAATTGTCACAAAAGGGCATAAATTGATCCGAACCCTTTGATTACTCTCCTGATCCCCTGTTGGATCGCTATTCCTCACACCGTTTCAATTGTTTGAGCTCTCATACAATTTGTTTTTTGCCCAAAACAGAGATCTCTTTCCTAATGATTACCATTGTTTGGGCGACAATGAGAACCGACCGGTAAAGTGGTTGGCTTTGGAGAGTCTGGTGAAGAAGGAGTTCACACAATCCAGTGATGTCTGGAGTTTCGGAGTGACTTTGTGGGAACTCATGACTTTAGGACAACAGCCATACTTCGAAGTCGATCCGTTCGAAATGGACGCATACCTGCGCGACGGGTACCGACTCTTCCAGCCGATCAACTGTCCGGACAAACTGTAATTGAAGTGAATTTCGCTTTGAATTGCATTTTATTGAACATTATTTCACTTATACTTCAGATACGATATAATGGTCTGCTGTTGGAATGCAGTTCCTGAGGCCAGACCCACATTCCCTCAACTGCTCTCTTGTTTGGATGACTTCCACCAAACACTCGGAAAATACATATAACTGACCCCACATTCCACTGTTGGCCATATTATTTGAGTTCCTCTTCCAGTGATTGATATTCTCTCGAATGGTCTCAAGTTTTGACTCGATTTCTATGTATTGTTGTTAACGAATGGTTTGTTTGAATGCATTTATTTAATGGTTTTGTATAAAACTCGGCATTAATTGTGATTCAATTGATTTCAGAAATGATGTCATTTTAGATAACTTTTGTATTTTTTCTATTATTTTATAATAAATTATTATTTAATATATTTTTAAAATATTTGTGAATAAAAATGTTTACAATTTTTAATTTATTCGACATTTGATTAGAGTTTAATTCAAACCAATAATAGCTTTCAGAATAAAATACTGAATTTCTCTGCTTTCGGCACTTTATTGATGACAAGCCTTCCGTCATAACTGAGTGATGCGAAAACCCAGGGATCGCTTGCAGACCATTCGACAGCATAGACACTGTCCTCGTGTTCCTCGAATGTGGCGATCACTGCATCGGTGGGCGAAACAGTCTTCTGAGTCATTCCGTTCTCGTCTTCATTGATCTCGTCTTCGAGTAAGTGTCCGAACGGTTGTGACGCCACCGAAGCCGCCCGTATGAGCACCACTCGGGAGTCACTGCTCGACGTGAGCACCAGCTGGTCGTGGAATAAGTTGTAGCGCACAGACCACACCCAATGCGAATGATTGTTCATTGAGAGCACCGGCATATTTGTGTTGCGAACGTCCCAAAAGCGAGTCTCGCAATCATCGCCACAACTCGTCAGATAGTACTGTGCGTTAGGATTGAAGTCCAGATCCCTTACCAGTTGGGAGTGAGAGTTAGGGATAGACCACGCGATCGAATTGGAACTACTCTTCTGTCGGAGATCTTTGGCATAAATACAGTTGGAATTCGCGATTCCTATGAGTCCACAGTTGGAGTGCGGACTCCACCGGAAAGTTGTTATTTTACTGAATCGGTTCGAACTCTTTGTACTGACATTGAAGTCACCATTGATTGTCGAAACGCTTTTATGGCTTTCGATATCCCATAGAATCAACTTATTTTCGGCCAAAGATAAAACTTGGTGTCCGTCCTCCGGGTGCCAGACAGCTGTTCGTCCGACGCTCTCACCCGAACTCAGCTCCAAATCACAGACTTTCTGCAGTTGGGAGGAAGTGGTGGAGTCGTCGTCTGTCAAAGGCTTGGCCACATCGATAGGGAGTGTCCAAAGGGAACAGTGATTATCGACTTTTCCGGCAAACGATTGCGATTGAGACGAATAGCACGTCGTTATGAGGTTCGGGTGCTTCGGATGTGTGGACACGTGCCAGACCTCGCCGGCCGTGTGTCGGAACACAGCTTTGGACAGACCATTGCTTTCCTCCAAGAACTCCAATAAATGGATTTGATTTTCATTTTTTAGAGATTGAGTTCCGACCAGAAAGCGGACAAAAGAAGAGTTGTCGCCATTGGATGAGCTGCACAGAGACCGGCTCTGGAACTCCAGACCATATATGAGTGGAGAGTCGTCTTCGTTGAGCGATTCGATAGCCATTGGCTTCAAAGCAATTGATTCAATGATTCAATGATTCAATGATTCAATGATTCAATGATTCAATACTTCAATGCATTCACTCAACAAATGACTGACTGCTGACAAACAGCTGTTTTGATGTAAACAAACATTAAAACTGTTTATTATTTAATATACAGAAGAAAACAAAAATTGAATTTTAATAAACCTTTAATTTTTTGTTTTGACTTTAAATTAAAGAGATTTGAAATAATTTCATTCAATAATAATATTAACTAAAAAATTGGTTAATTTAATGTCAGAACTGATCTCAAGATTGGACTCAAACACGAGTTATGAATATTTTTATAACGAATTCTTAATCCGAAACAAAGTTTGCATTTTTGACAAATCTTTCACTGATTTGTGGCCGAGTAGGAGGGCATGGGTGACATCGGATGGCAAACCTGATTTGGAGGCTTTGAATGAGTTGTTCGGTCTGTTCTGTTGGGGTTTAACCCAATTTATACCAATTATTGTCTGATATTAAGTCGATTAACAGTAATATCGGTTCCATTGCTTTGAACCCAAAGGCCAAGCATTGGTTCCGATCTCTGATTGCAGTCAACAGTATTTCAATTCAAATCCCAAACAAGAGATGCCTTTCAGTCAATACATTGATTATTGGAAAAGAGTTCAAAATCTTGATTATAATTATTCGGAAAACAATTTGAATATATTATACCTAAAAGACTGGCATTTCGTCAATCAGTTCCCGGAATACAAGGCTTACGAAACGCCCATATATTTCGAGTCCGATTGGGTTAACGAGTATTGCATTCACAACAAACAAATCAACGATGACTTCAGATTCGTATATATGGGACCCAAACAGAGCTCGTATGCAATCAATCCATTTGTTAACACATTATTCATATAATAGCTGTTTTTGAAGTCATTTTGTCTCAGAATTTGTCGCTATTTTTGAATCAATTGTTGACTGACTTTATATATAGGACTCCATTGCATACCGATGTGTTCGGCTCATACAGTTGGTCGGCCAACATATGCGGCCAAAAGAAATGGTTATAAATAAGAGTTTAAAAATAAATGATTTGGTCATAATCTGAACCCTTCGCCCAATTAGGCTAATCATTCCGCCGGGAAATGAGCCGAAGCTGAAGGCACTGAACGCCAACCAAATGCCACACAATTTCTATTCGTTTGAAAATTATTCACAAGAATTGAAAGCATTTAAAGGCTTAGAAGTCATCCAAAAGAGCGGAGAAATCATATTCATTCCGAGCGGTTATATCCATCAAGTGGTCAACACAGAGGACACGATCTCTATTAACCACAACTGGTTTAACGCAACTAATATTCACCTAATCTTTGATAACATTTTGAATGCTTTGAATGAAGTGAAGAATGAATTAAATGATTTGAAGCCTATTATGGACTCTAATGAATGGCTCAAAGAATGTCAAACTTTGCTTAAAATACATTTCGGAATGAATTTCAACGAATTCTTTGATTGTTTGCGACTCATATCCGAACGAATAAAATCGGAATCATTTGACCAAAACTTTGCCTCAAATTTGTATTCATTTCGACTCAATTCGGATAAAAATAATTTGAAAAAACTTTTAGATTATATCAAAACAAATAATTTATTGAATTTTAATAAAGAGATTAATTATATTGAAAATAATATTCAATGAATTTTTGCTATAATTTTAAATAAAGTAATAATTAATTAAAAAATAAACAAAATTTTTTTACTAAACTTATGGCAACTCTTAATGCAATTCAAGAACTGATTCAATACACAAGCGGACGAACGGACAGCTTAATCGAGTATACAGTACTAACTTGGCTAAAAAGGTAGGATACGCTTGGTAGTTCTCAGATACTCTTTATAAATCAAAGCAGAAAATGTTCAAAACCAATTCAACAGATCATAGGCGCTAATAGACGACTGGATGACATTTTATTATTAAAAACTATGATTAACTTGCTTAATTTTCTTGAGTACCTCAAAAACATGTATCCGAACCATTTGAACAGTATAGCTATCTTGAGCTCTCTTGAGGTTCATAAGAATACGAACCTGAGATAGAGTTGGAAACTATGTTCAAGGATCTTTATTTAATGTACTTTCAAATCTTTATCTCATACATTCCAATCAACCCTGTGCACATTCCAATCAACCCTGTGCACATTCCAATCAACCCTGTGCACATTCCGTCGAAATGGTGCGATAAGAGTGTGTTTGAAAAATGATTTTTTTGTGATAGTCATCCATGCACATTAAAAGGAGAGCTTAGTAGTCCAGAAGTCAGTACAGATTGTTGCTGAGCGCGGCTGCTGTTTAATCGTTGGCAGAGTATTGAAATATAAATTAAAATCAGTTCACAGTCTGTTACAGAGCTTTTGGTCATATTTTATAAGTGATTCGACAATTGAAATGCAGTCTCGCTCAGCAAAAATCTGTACTAACTTCTGGACAACCCTTTACTGTTCACTTATATTGCATAACACTTTAGGAAAGTTGGGATGAATTTAAAAATTTATTTTTATTCAACGGTTTTATTCAAAATAAAAGCAGTGAAAGAAAGACCGGAATTATAGACTGAAATATAGAGAAAAGAAGAGATTGTCAGTCAGTTCCCCACAGAATGTATGCAAGCAATTCAGCTCAGACTCGAAGACCTTTTGGAACTGGACGGAGAGGAATGTTAGCTCAAGGACCATTCGGTAAAAGAGGCACCGGAATGAGAAGGGGCCCTCTGAGAAGGGGCCCACTGAGAAGGGGGAACATCAGAGTCACTTATTTTGATGAAAGGCCTAAAAAAAGATTTGAATTAATGGTTTGGTTGTCTCTACTGTTCGCCGGACTTATGATATCATATCCAGTAATTCAAGGACTCATCAAATCCAAGAATAAATCCCAATTCGTTCCGAGTGTTCGCAAATCGATTGCCGATATATACGGAAGACATGAGTTTATATTCTTTGCACTTATAGTCATCTATTTGTTTGTTTGGATCACTTATCTGATTGTCTTCAGACTCGGCTTGAGATCGGGCACAAGTCGTCGAATTGGTCGGGCATTCGGAAGATTCATTAGGGCTTCGAAGAGCCTCGTGGCCAAGAGAACACAGGGTCGACAAGCAATGCCTGTCCAAAGCTAGTCGTTTGAAGCAATCGATTCTTGAGCTCAGTCTAAGACAAACTCATTGAGTGTTTTCAACAAATTGTTGTCAACTTTCAAATGTAGAAAATATTCAATCATTTAATAAAATTCATGGTTTGCTTCAAATCAATTCTAAGAAATGTATTTTTTTAATAATTATTTATTTATTGTTTATATCATTGAATCCAATTGTCAGTAAGGCTTTCGACTCGAAATGTGTTTTTGAAATATAATTATTTATACAATTTGTTGATTAGAAAGAATGGATTGAATGAAAGGAAGCAATGAATTGAAGAATTAATTTATATTTACAATTGATTTAAGTTTTAATTATTTGTATTCATCATTCAATTCAGATATAATTCAATTTATAAAAAACATATTTTCAAATAGAGTTCAAGTTATTTAAGGGATGATTATTCTGTATTCAGATATCAATATAATAATCATTATTTTTACGTCCAATTCATACAATAGGCTATATTTTCAGAATTCATTTGCAAGCAATCAGTACTGTATTGTGTGACTGATATCAGTAATAATTATATTAATATTTGATATGATTTCAAAGCAAATATCAATTTGAGTCAAAATATTCTTTAAACAAATGATTCGTAAGTTTAAGTCAATAATACAATCGTTTGAACCGATTATCTGAAACCTATAGCTTAGGGCCAAACGAAAGAGTTCTGTTCGACGATCTGCTTCCAAGTGGGAGAAGACAGCAGTTCCTCCATTGGGATTGAGTACAGCTCTTCGCACGAACTCGAAGTCGTGTCGAACTCATAGTCCAGATTCAGTTGTGTTGAGGCCTGACTTGAATGACTCGAATCCGCACTTCTATTATGTGTTTCCTCTGTATTGCAAGCCTTCACACAAACTGTGCTTTCGTTCGAAGATTTCTGACATCAGAGAGGAGTTCAGCAAAAATCAAATTCAGTTCAATTTCTTGTATTATTCAATCTTATACTTTACTATCGATGTTAGCAAAGGTTAAATATTATAATAAAGAATTACATCGATTCTGACCCTCTAAGTGGTCTTCAAGTGCTCCTCGTCTTATAAAATGAGTAAAGATATTGAAAAGTCTTTTATGACAACAAATAGGCTCTGATTAGACTCTAAACTAACTAGTAAGGATAGGCCAGGTCGGCCGAGGGTATAGGATGGGGTAAAAGGACGGATCTTTGCCTCAAAACTCAGGGGGTGGGGTATTTTGTCTCTATACCCTCTTGCACATCCCTAGTCTAAACCATTCAAACATTTTGTCTTTATTTCAATGTTTTAATATTCTACAGAAGAAGGCATTCGCTGATTTTGACCCGGGCACTAAACTAATCAATATTAACCTTGACATTTATGATCAATTCAATAGTTAACTATTTAAAAAGTCTGTTCATTTAAAGCTTATCTTGCACCAATGCTATTTATGTTATTCATAATTTTCAGACCTTTAATAATAATTGTTAACAAATATAAACTTAAGAATACCTTTGAATTGCATTTCTTTTTTGGTGTTTTTGTTCTCATATTCTGTTTTCGTTTAAACGAAGATTTTTTCTTTCCATTAGTTTTATTCGTCGAAGAGATCTTCGCTCTATTGATGACATTATGCAGAGATTCACTCGATTTGAATACAAAATTAACCAATTCTTGTCCGATTAGACGCCAGTTCTCAGTTGTGTTGTCCACACAATTCAATGACATTTTAATAAATAAAAAGAACTGAACTTAAGATTCACTAAAAACAGGACTGAATTGTATATAAGTTTCTAATCATATGAACAAAACTAATGATTATAATTAAATCATTGTTTAAGCGATGGTTTTCCTATTGATGTTGAATATAATGTTTGTTTAAATAGTGCATAGAGTGAGTCAACAGGAATGGTATGGAATATTGATTCAGTGATAATAACAGACTTTTATCTGAATTGCTTTTCCGGAATAAAGTGTTTCTATAATACTATTCAATAGCATTGTATTGCTTATCAATAATGCCTTTATATTGTGTCATATCTACCGCTTCACCGATTAAGCACTCATTCACTCATTCTTTGGACAATTAATTATTTGAATCTATTCTGAACTTTCGAATCATTAATTCAATAGTAATAACAATATATTCATAAATCTTTCTGATTCTCATGAATTGGGTTTAACACTAATTATTATTATTATTGAAAGCAATGAAATCAATGCTAAACAAGATTAGAGATAAAAATTAAGTAATTCTTTATATTATACTACACTATAATACTCATGTCAGACAAATACTGTATAATAATATTACTTATTCTTATTCAACATAATGTTTATTAAGAATTAATTCAAACATTTCTTCTGTCCATTCATTTCTCTACTCATTAGAATTGAATCATAAATTCAGTACAATTTTTGATCAATAAAAACATGATAAGAGTCACTGTTGGAATAGGTTGGCCAAATAGCAGCTTGATAATATTTGATAATACAGTTAATAAAGTTGTTGTCATTTAACAGAATTCTTGTTTTAAACTCATTTTAAGAATTTTTATTTTTGATTCAGTTTAGGCTTTCGTTTTGAGTACTGTGCTATCCGCACAAGTAGGTACACATGTCAATCATCAACTCAACGCTTGTTTTATGCGCTAAACAAATGTCAAAAACTTTCCGCTTTTTGATCTCAATTAATAAGTATTTCTATTAATTTCTATACTTATTATTCAGACTTCGTTGGGACCAGAATTGGGACCAGAATTCAGACTTTTATACATTTCACACAATTTAATAATTGTTCTCAATTTTTATTTTTAAGATTCAATATTTGAATATTTATTTGTGTTTTATAAATAGTTTTGCCATTAATTTGAATAATAGTACTGAAAGAAAGAAAAGTACTTAAAATGATTGGATTATTGTTTAAAAATGCTTTCAATAATAATAATGAATAAAATACTCATTGGTTTGCATTGAAATATAATTAAAATTTTGCAAAAAAAATCAATTCTGTTATAAAACAGTTATGTATTGATTGGAAACCAATTTATTTAAATAATTGAATCGAAATCTCTGTTCAAACGAATGGACTATAGATTGGAATTGAATTCGACCTCTCGTTCGATCCCAACGAACTTCAACTGCTCTGTCGGTCCATATCTGTAGTCGAAGAACAGCTCTTCTCCCGATTGAATCGAGCGTTTGGCGAAAATGCCGATCCGATGGTCGCCGTTAACCATCATTACCTTTGCGTAACAGTTCGGGTTCACTGAATGGTTGGCGAAACGAATTTTATTTCCCTTTCGGGTCGCGTCGACCACAAAGTCTGAGAGAATAGAAGTTATTCTTAAGTCATATAAACTGAAGGCATGAGTCATATGTCATACCATTGTTGAGGTTGAAGAGGAAACTACACATATACTTGTCGTACACCTTTCCCCTGCGGTCGGCCTCGTCTTGAGATATGATTTCACCGCAATATTCACTAATGAACTCATTCTTCTGAGCGCTTCCCTCCAAATATATGCCCCAACCGGCCACGTCTGAGGGCGCCAACAGCAGGTGTTTCCTCATTCCTCTTTGAACGCTTACATTACGACAAGTGATGTTTCGCGCATCGAATTGGTCTTCAATTGTATGAATCAAATAAAAACAGAAAAGATTTCATTCTTTAGAATAATAGCAAACAATTCGGAGATTAATGTAATTTAAGTATAATTTCTGCGAAAACTGATTCCAATTCTGTCTGAATTGTTGTCAGAATTTGCTTAAATATCATTTCAATCAATACCTGCTCCACAGGCGCTGCACAGGTCGGGGTCGCACTCCCTGACCGCCAAATAACAGGGACACTGTTTAGTATTGCACTGCGCTTTACACCGACAGCCGGGGAAGCGTTGGGCGCAGTCGGAGCTACAGTTGCAGAACTTTTCGCAGAAGTTTTGAGCCATAACACAGGGACAGGAAGAGTCACAGGGCAGGCCCGGGTGATCACAAGGTGTGTAGTTATAGACGTGATTAGAAGTGCCGTCTTTTTTGAGCTGAAATTTGCGGCAATGGGTTGACCACAACCGGTGTTTCTTCTTCTTCTTTCGGGGCGGAGTGTTGTCTATGAAGTGGTCCTCTTGTGGACAGTCAGTCAACTCTTTCTGTGCGAACACATATACCTCTGCACACGATTTG
>JAQIWA010000593.1:0-28350 GCA_034693305.1 Eueremaeus valkanovi
GTCCCTATATTCATGAGAATGGCAGACATCTTTATTAAATGGACGGAGGTCCTTTTGGTGCCAGAAAATCTCATATATAGAATTTTTTTATGATCCGATGAATTACATAAATATATAATTAAAAGATATTTTTCCGTTTGTTTGAAAATATTTGCTTTAATGAACTTCGTTTCAAACGATAAGAAAATTTTACAGTCGACTCTCCATAAAATCACCATTCTTTATTTTCACCATTCTTTAATTTCACCCTGATTTAATCCCCAAAAAATGGGACCAATGTTAAAGTATATCACAGTTATAATTGTGAAAAAATTCTATAATTTCACATTTGAACTTCTGATCTGAAACATTTGCTGAAATGTGAAATAATTCTCACTTAATCCAGTTAGTTTTGAATTAACTTATAGAAAATTATGTTTCAAGTTATTAAATTTCTTCTGGCTCAGTGCAAACCCCGTTTAAAATATCATTTTGATCTTCTTTTATCTTAAAATATGACATTTGTGTCTAAAATGATAAAAATCAGTTATTTTTTTCTATATTTTCACATTATCTAATTTTACCTAGCAAAAAATCCGTTCCCAAAATGTGAATTTATGGAGAGTAATACTGTATTCATTTTTTTGTGAAATAATATAAAATGCATTTAATGTCAACATATAAATAAAGTCATTATTTTTTGCGCAGAATATTATAATATAATCGGTTTACAAAAATAGTTTACACTGATGATATCTTTTGTTTGCTATTAACATCCGGCTAATCTGCTATAACATCTGTTATGCTATAAAATCGCTACAAATATAAGTCTATAACTTAAGCACAACTACTGTATAACCAATTGTTAACTAATTATTAAAATAAGGTAAAAAATGAATTACAAATTAATTTTGATCTTGGTGCTAATGCTAATTGTTACATTATCTTATGTTTTATCAGTTAGGAAGATTGGAGCAAGTAATATTATTTACTTGTAAATCAGTATTTGATTAAATATTTCAATTTATTGCTAATATTTCTGAATTGATTCTGAGCAAAATTTTGATATTTTTATATCTAAGACTGTATAAGTGATAGGCAGGTCTATAAGCATGGTGAAAACTTTAAAAAAGAATGCAATGCTTGCAGTTGTAGGAATGGTGTTATAATGTGCACCAATATGGGCTGCTTAAGAACCAAACTCAAAAAAGGTACATTTATAATTTATTCGAATTGACCTTGATCTAATAATTTATTATAGATTGTATACTCCCGGGCCGATTCTCAGTCAAGCTGTTCAAACATGGAGCAAGATACACTGATAGGTGCAATAATTGCTATTGTGACGATGGTACAATTATAATAAAATTTTTATGAAGCTTCAGTGAATATACTGTACTGTATTTCAAAACTGACCTATCATGCATTAATGCATTATTTTCATGATTTATAAAGTCATTAAAAATTTTATTCGCATTACTTCTGTTCACACGAATGGAATATTTTGAAAAGACTACTACTTATGAAATTGACAAGGATGGTATTTTGAATGTTACCTATGTTTTTTTAATTGCTGAAAGCTTTCAAATTAAACAAAAGTAACCTAGTTGAATTATCTTATTCGTGTTTTTTCGATTATTTAATATCAGTTTTAAATATAAGTAAACTTTTAGCACAAGAGTAGAGATTAAAATAATTTTGTGAATAAATAAATAAACTTTTATTCAAACAATTATTTGATTCAAAACTGTTATAAAATCATCGAAAGAGATAAGAAATTATCAAAAATAAGATTATATTTATTACTCAGAGTTGAACACACATTTGATTTGCAATCTGTTCAAGGTTAAGTTAGAGTGCATGTGAACTAAATAAAGCTGTCACATGACGGAATGCACCTTGTTATATAATTATAGTTTTAATTTTAATTTTAGAATCAATGCATACGAGTGAACAGAACAAGGTATGTGTAATCTATAGACAAGGTCATAATTGGGATATACACTCAGTCTCAAAAATCACTGACACGCTTAAATGAAGCTGGAGCCTAAACCTGATTTAGAAATTCAATGAAAATTTATATTTTTATAAAGCAACTAACAAAAAGTTTTTTCTCCGCGGCGAGTTTTTACTGGTTCAGCACCGGTAGTAGTAAACTAGCACTTTATCCAGAACCAAAACTACTAGGGTTATATAAAATTTTAACAATTCGATATGATCCTTGCTAAAAATTATCCAATAGCTCTAACAGAATTTTTTCTAAAAACGCTGCAGTTTTGCCGAGGGCTACTTTATAGTTGCAGAATGGCATAATTCCGCAAGCTCTAGAGCAAAAACCAAATGGAATAAATCAAGTCTGAGCAAAGATGAATATGCACAATAAAAAACACTTGAAACATAATTCTGGATATCACCTTGGTGTTACTGATATGTGCAAAGCACCTATTTTGAATACTTTACTACAATAAATCTGAATTGCTTATTGATGTGAAGAAGGTATTTCTATAATCAGTGGTTATTATTAATCACCATTGAGTAATAATATTATCTTATTTTAGCAAATATCAGTATCACCAAGGTGATATCCAGAATTATGTTTTAATTGTTTTTATTTGTGATTATTTTCCATTGCTCACTTAATTCCGCAAGCTCTAGAGCGAAAACCACATGGGATAAATCTTGCTCAGACTTGATTTATCTCATGTGGTTTTCGGTCTAGAGCTCGCGGAATTATGCCATTTTGCAACTATAAAGTAACCCGGTGCAAAAATGCAGCGTTTTTATAAAAAAAATCCTGTTAGAGCTCTTCGATAATTTTTATCAAGGATCATATCGAATTGCTAAAATTTTATAAAACCCTGGTGGTTTTGGCTCTGGATAAAGTTCTAATTTACTACTACCGTTGCTGCACCAGTAAAAACTCGCCGTGGTGAAAAACATTTTTGTTGCTTCACGAAATTAGAAATTTTCATTAAATTTACTGATCAGGTTGAGGCTCCAGCTTCATTTGAGCATGTCAGGGATTTTCGGGACTGAGTGTATCCCCGAGTGATATGATTCACATTACAATGGCATGCCTGCATTCGTGCTGGAATACGGTTGATGAGGTCAAACAATTTTGAAATTTCATTGTTAAAAGACTGTGAGATGAGGGGTAGGATAGGAAAAAATCAAAACTATTGATTTGACCATGTTTGGCCATTTTGCAATTAAATACCCATTTTTTAAAAATCTAAAACTACTGAAGAGTTGATAAAATCTGCAGAAGTAAGTAGCATCCGAGTTTCGGTGTTGATTGGAAGGTAAAGAAGTTCAGTAGTCTTAAGAAGACGCAATATTGGAATTATATATAAAATTTTCTGTTTCTGTGATGTTTAAGGATGAGTACTCCCACCTCAGCAAGACCCCCTCGCACAAACATACTTGCAAAATAAACATTTTGAAAATTTTAATTTCGGGTTGTAGACTGCGTTTCATTTGCTTCAAGCCGAATAGTTTTTATTGAATAGAAACAGAACTTTCAGAGATATCAGGGAAATATTCCATACACAAGTAGCCCCACTATTGACTAATCATACCCAGCAATGACTGGGCAGTTATGATCCCTGGTTCGTCTCGCGCTCGCTTTTTCGCGAAAAATAGCGTTTCATTTGCTTAAAGCCAACCGAAGAAAAATTGAATTTGAGTCCAATTTATTTGAATTAAACATTATTTCAAAGATGATTATCAGAAAAAACTTTAATCATAACAAAGATAAATAATATTTTCGAGTAAGTGCTCCAACTGTTAAGTGAATTCAATTTATTTGTCAAAATCATTTCGCTGGGATAATTCAAAAAGGGAGATCTTTGACAATTTAACTGGTTATTATAATTGTTTTTTCTATAAAAAAAAGGCAGATGCTCAGTTTGATTAATTCAATACGAATTACGCTGTAGATAACTGAGCTTAGATTATTTTATCAAATGTAAATCGCTCGCTTCAGTACTCGATTAACTTGTTTATTTTGAAGTTGTGGTACTATCCCTTAATACTAACATCATGACACGAAACTTTGCTTAGTTCATTCGCGCTTCGGCTTTTATGGCGTCAGTTGTACTATCTTAAATGGTGACTGGGTATTGGGATCGAACTCCGATTGATTCAGTACTTTCTTTTTTTATAGGAATTTGTTTTTCAGTTGAATGGATTGAGGAGGGCTCGGTAGGTGTAAAATTGGGCTCGGGCTATCAGATCGAAGGCCGAAAAATTCTGAAGTGTGTGTGACTTAACCACAAGTTGCGCATTCAGATGTATCCTATTAAAAATGTGACACTATCCCTCTATCGTACCAATTAGTGTGTTGGGATTCCTGTCCGGATTGAAAACCTCCGAAGAACAGGGAAAACCTTCAGGCAGGAGAGAGAGACTAGAAACTATAAAGATAACTACTGTCGCGACAAGTTCATTAATCTGATAATCTTGAATTATCATATTTCGGAATAATGTCGAGATTTAGCTTGTCAAGATAGTACTTTTTCGGAATAGTGGTCTGTCAGAATAGTGACACATCTAATTTATTTTAGTAAGTTACAACTACAAAAAAATTGAAAATTCAGATAAAAATTGAAATCCAGGACTCATTGATTTATGAATTTTATAGCATTAAATTAGGACTGATTTCAAAAATGATTGAAAAACATTAGCTAAATTTTTTGTAACATTTAACCAATAAAGGTTACGCCACAATCGTTCACTATATAATCTCTAGAATAAGAGGAAGAAGCTTAAATTTTAATTATTTATAACCGGTGAAAAATGTGAATGAAATAAAAAGAAATTGTTGAAAAATAATTGAAAATATCAAGAAAGATTTTGATTACAATTTGAAACTGACTTTTCATAGAATCGATAAAATCAGCGATCAAACTTATCTTTACTGCGAATCAAGTCGATTTATCAAATTTGAAAGTACCCTGGATTATTCAATTATAAAATTGACTTAAAACTTACTTTTAAAACAAAAGAATATATGATGGAAATACCGGCCTGCAATCATATTAATTGAACCATTTGGGATCCTCAACAATGAAGCATAGTTTTAAATTCACTAAAATAGAATCAAAATAGTAGGAGATCAATTGGGCCTAATAAAATATTCACAAATCTTTAAATTGTGAAAATCTTTTGACAGATATTTTTTTCATTTCAAATAATTTCATTATATATTCAAGCTATTTTCGGCTCATCTATAAATTGTAATTTTAATTAAGACTTCAATAATAATACGTTTTAAAGTGGTAAACGGTATGTATGAAAATTTTTACCTCATGTTCCATTTGGGGGCTGCCTGCACTGCCTATGATAAATTGGGAAAAAGAATAAAATTCACTGAAATATTTGATGACATTAACTCACCATCGATAGCAATATAGAAAAATAACACAAATATAAGTTTGATTAACATTTTGTTGTTGAAAAAGAAGTTTCAAAAGTATTGACAAAAGAATCAAAAAAATTTTATAAATTTTATTTGACTTATTATATTGAATATTGAAGAAACAATAAACTACTTATTACTAATATTCGTTTGATATTTCATTTATATCATAAGTCTTTTGATAATTCATGGGAAAATGTTTATCTTTATATTTAATACTTGTATTATATGATTTATATTTATGGATGTGCAAGGGAAAACTTTTAGAAATTCCCATATGCCTCGTATCTATCGGATTTATTAATAGAAAGTAATCAGTAACTAATTTAAAAATTGTGATATTTTTGTACAATTTTGTTGACCCGAATATGAACATAAGCTTAAAGCAGCTTAAAGCATGCTGAATACATTTTCAAAGTGAAATACTACGATTTTTGTATGATTCATACAATGCGACATAAAAGTGAATTCATATAATCTTCATCGGATTCTATAACAATTTGATACAGAAAAAACCCTATGAGAATACTACTCTGAAGCTACACTGAATGCTATTTATCTGGCTATTCTGTAGAATGCCATGTGTCTAACCGGACAGGTTAAGGGCAAATTTGGGGAGTGACTAAATTGCCTTACTGGTATCACTGGCCTCACTAAGTTTCTCTTGGAGGAATTTCTTCAAATCAGCAAGATTAAATTTCATCTAATTTATAATGTACTTGGTAATATTGTTTAGAAATGGAGGCGGGACATTTTCATCTTGATTGTTTGATTTGAACTATTTTTGCAATGTCTATCAAATAACATATAAAATATTCCGTTCACCTAGTCAATTATCGTTACAAAGCATTAATTAGAAGAAATTTTACCAGGGTCATAATTTTTTTAGCAAGATTATATCTGTTATCATAATTCAGATGCAATTTAACCTTGCTGTTTTAAAAAAAATTCTTGAAGCGAATCTTAGTGAGGGCAGTGAGGCCAGTGAGGCCTTTAGTCAGTCTCCAAATTAGGACTATTACAGAATTGTGTCCAGCCAAAAAAAATTACAAGAAATTTTCAATTTTCACAACTTTTCTAGGGAGAACTTGCTCATAACTAATGTAATGGATCAAGGCTATCTCATTCTTCATATGATTCAAGTGGGTTGCACTTTAATCGATGATTTTTGCTAATTCAGTGAATTTTTATCAATAAATTTGATATAATTCTGAAATTATATATAGTTTTAATGAATTTGCTATTTATTATCTAATACTTAATATACGGACCATCACAATAATGATAAACGTTTACGAAATGTCAGTATTTCATTAAGTTAGTTGCTAAGGAATTAAAAAGCATTCAAAATATCTGTCTATCCCATTGGCGTCTATAACAGAAAAATCAGTTCAATTGTAGTATAAGTAAGATAATAGAGTTATAAAATATGAAAGTGCATTTCCACTTCTAAAACACATTTTGTTTCACTGACGAGTCAACTATAGAGTATATGAACTCTGATTTACAGATATTTAAAATTTCATTTTTACTAAAATGCTGAGTCAGACGGTCATCGAGTAATTATTGAAATTTGCTTCTCTTTTTCATACTTGATAATAGGATAATTTTTGAATAGAAATAATTTTGATTTTCTATCTTAACATTTTCTAAACCTGCTGAGCAAATTTATTGAAAAGTTCAATTTTTATAAAGCAACTAACGAAATTTTTTTCTCCGCGGCGAGTTTTTACTGGTGCAGCACAGGTAGTAGTAAACTACCAGTGACTACATAGCCAAAACCAATAGATTTACATGACATTTTAGCAATTCAAACTGATCCTTGTTGAAAATCATCGAATACATTTATCAAGATTTTTTTGAAAACCGTTGCGTTTTCGTACAGGATGACTTTATATTTGTAAACTGACATAATTCATCAGGGTCTAGAGCAAAAACTACAAGGGATAAATGAAGTCTGAGCAATGAAAAAAAATCACAATAAAAAACACTTGAAACATAATTCTGGATATCACCTTGGTGTTACTGATATCTGCACAGCACGCATTTTGAATACTTTACTACAATAAATCTGAATTGATTATAGCTGTGAAGTATGTATTTCTATTTCTATAATCAGTGATTACTATTAAACACCATTGCAATTACATTTTATTTTGATTGAACAAATATCACTAGCATATGATTGCAAAAACGTAGAAGTTTTAGGAAAAATCCTGATATGTTCAATTATTTTTTGCAAGGATTATTTTGAATTGCTGAAATTTAATATCACCCTAGTGATTCTGGCCCTATAATGTATGCTTGTTCATAGCTACCAGTGCAACGCTAGTACAAAATCGCCCGGTGAAAAATTTCTTCCCAAGGTGCTCTACGAAAATACGAATTTTCAATAAATTATCTCATCAGGCTCAGGCTCCAGATGCATTTATTTCCATCAGTCCATTCTTTGCATGACTGTATAAACACAGATTAACTCAGGTTTTGTCTACTCAGCCCTACTCTGAGTCTGTCGGCGACTGTTCTATTAGTCAAACAATTAATAGTATTATTAATAGCGAAGACATAATTATAGGTAAGAGAAGTGAGAGAACGATAAACAGGAGAATAGAGAGAGTATTGAATATAAGCGCAAAAGTGCCTCAACTTATCCTAAAGTACTGCAAATTTATCACTCGTTTACCAAATTCTCATTAAGTAGTCGTAACCCTAATAATGATAGAGGAGTTGTCTACCGAATGTCTGCACTTAACCCGAATGAAAATAATTGCGATTAATATAAATTCTTTAATCAATTCTATCGATTGGTGACAAACATTGATTGAAATATTGAATATAATATAGATTTCATAAATCAATTCCATTTCTCATAAGTTTCCGAACAAATGGCTTCGAAAATGACGGCAGTATAGCATAAATAGCCCTTTGCTTTGCAAATAAGGTCTCAAACTTTGGCTCAATTTATGCCATTTGTTGAAAATTGATCCAATTTTACCCCATTTTATATAATTAGTACCGATTGAGCCTAATTCGGCCAAAGAAATCATTTCTCCAGTTTTTACCATATTTTAGGCAAATTATCCACACTTTACTCTATGGCCTCCCATATGTTGGACATAATTACAGGCATGGCCAGAGGGGGTCGACCCACTCCTGGAATTTGTTCAGAGTACCCCCCCCCCTATGTCGGAGCGAAAATTGTGCGAAAAACTCGAAAATGGGGGCACTTTTGGCCGAAAAAATTTGATTCGTTGTACCCCTTTTGACCAAAATTTAGGCTAACCCCCCTCCCTGGCCCGAACAAGTCTGGCCACCCCTGACATAATTACTTTGAAAGTTCAAATATAATTAAAGTTTTGTTAGATTTTGTTTAATTAAAATAAATGGTTAGAAAAAGAGGGAACAGAAGAGACAGTCATATAATATAACTGCTATTAAAGGCTTAATGCGATTGAATCGACTCCTGAATGAACGACAATAGAGGAGAAAAAGGCGAAAAAGACGATCGAAATACTGTTTAATATTAATATTATTCGACTTTTTGGCAGATATTCTCGATTATAAATAGACTAAAAAGATGTCTGAAATCTATGATTTATGGAAAGAATTTTAAATTTTCAAAAGGTTCGGGTAATTGAAAAATATTTTGCGTTCATTTGGTTGTGAATAAAGTGAAGAAAAATAGTTTCATTTGATTAACGAAAAAGGCTTTCGAACTATAATTGCAAAAATAGAAGTTATTATAGTTATTGTGCAAAATATATGGCTTCCAACGAAAATCTGATGAATAAAATATATACAGTATTTCAGTATTTGCTATCGAACTGACAAATAAATGTGTTTTTCTCTACTTCTGTTCAGACCTTTATTCTCTGTTCTCTACTTTCAGGCTATTCTTGTCTCCAATTTTCGCTGATTCTAATGTGAAGTATACTTAATGTTTAGGTTTAAAGAATAGAGAGATTTACCCAAAAATGCTATTAATGTGAAGATTGTGTTCTAAACAGTTATTTATTGCATGTATTAGTAATACAGTATTACTATTGATATAATGAGAGAACAAATCGATTAAAAACTCTGATAATTGACTCTCAAATATATCGGCAAATGGTTTAAAAGGGTTTTAACGTAAATTGAGTTCAGTATTACAGTATACAGTAATACTGTTCTCTCCTTTGGCCAGATATAAGATATACGAAAATAAGAGGAAATCCGAATCAATTAGAATATTGTTTCAATACTTGAGTCCATTTACAGTATAAACATCTTATTCTGTGCTCAATCTAATCACTGGTCAGAATTTCATCAAAGTTTAAGTGCGAGCCCACACCCCCTGTGCACATCTCAGTTCAAATATCGAACGAATATTGATATAAAAGATTGTTTTTCTCATTAATTCCATTGAATTTCGTAGGAATTTATTGAAAAATTTATTTTCTGTTTGTAAGCAATAATATCATATGTGAAATAATGTAAAGTCTGTTCAAAAATAGCACAACATTTGTCATAAGTGTCACAATTGTGTTCATTATTGTTCGTGACATTTGATAGTTCATAGAATACTTCGGGGCATTTGAATAAAAGGCAAATAATGGCTACTCATTACCAGCAGATCCATAGCCAGAGTAAGAAATTGTTTACAATTAATAAAAAAAACTTTCAATAAGAGAACAAAATTCTATGCATTAGTTGTTTATAAAAATATTTCAATTTAATTCAACGAAAATGGAGCTAATATATTACAACTCAGTCTTGTTTATACAAAACATCTGAAATACTTAACACAAAACAAGTAATTCAACAAAAAATACAACAAAAAGAAAATAAAGCTTAAGAGCGAAAGACTAATTAGTATTTTGTTTGCACTGAATTGACAAATAAAATATGAAATCTATTTAATATCCAATAATTATTTCTATAATTATTATACTATTTATCATAAAGTTCTTAATAAAAAATAAAATGAGTTTAAAGAGTGAATAAAAATAATTTTAATTCATTTTTTAACAAAACTAATAATGTTTTCGATCATAAGAGCCGTCAAAATAGAGTCAATGTATTGAAAGTATATTCAAAGTAGTGGTCATTCGTATGAGTGGTGTCTTTGCGTTCACTCAATTAGAAGCAATTGATTTAAGAGCTTATCTAACAGTCCTATCAGTCCTAACAGTCATTTATTTCGCTTCCATTTAGAAAAGTCATTGAATTTTACGGCAAATATTTATAAGTATAGGAACTATAGATCTATTAAAACTTGACGACAAAAATGTGGAAAAGTCTGTGCACTGGAATCGCTTGCAGTCGAGCGACTCGTAATTCAAATGACAAGTTCACTGTTGGCACTGTTGGCTCACTTTTTCGATTTGTCGTTTGGAATAAAAATTTCAGAGAAAAGAATAGAAACGAATAAAATTCAAAAACTCATAATTTATGAGCATTTGCTTCACTAGATTTGGAGGAATAAGAAAATAAAATAAAAATATTAAATATATACTTAACTCAAAGGAATTGAAAGAAAGGACAAAAAATGTGAAATTTTCTACAAATATTCCTCACTTTTTAATTCATTTATTTGTTTCAAATTTTTTTTTATAAAAATAATAATTTACTGAACTTTTCAATGATTTTAGAAATTGTTTGAATGAATATCGGCTTATAATACGAAATATAAATATTGATTCAAATTCTGTGTTAAAAATAGAATATATAGTAAAATATGAAAAAACAAAAACACATTTTGTTTTAGAGTTTATAACTAATACTTAGATTCAAAAGAATATATTATTCAAACAAAACAAGAATGGATTCAAATCTTATTCTCAATGATCAATGTTTTCGCAGATCTCGGCTTAAAATAGTTGGGAATATAGACTCAAATATGGCTTCAGTTTTATCAATGAAATACTTGACAAACACTTAAATCGATTAAATTTTATTATTCTTATAATGCATTCAATAATTAATATAATTTAGGAAAAAAATATTTAAATAATAATTAAAATAAACTAAATATTTGTTAATTAATTAAAAAAATAATTCAATAAATAAGTACCGTAAAACAAATAAAACATTTTTTTCTTACTTTTCTTCTCGAGTGTCAGAATTCGTGTGAAAAAGGGTTCGAATGAGAAAATGCTCATTAGATTGGAGTTCGGAAAGACATTGAATATATTGGACTCAATGTCCAGCAATTCTTTGTTGAAGATTAAGACCTCATCGACAGTATGTGTGAAGAGTTTGTCGTCGAAGACAAGAGAAGGCAAATCGGATTTTAATTTAACGGAAACGCATTGAAGTAAACCACAAATCAATTGCAACTAAAGTGTCAAAAATGAGTTAACAATAAGTTTTCGGTTTTTCTCTCAAAGAATAAAAAATTCGGAACCGTTTGTGGGTTTGGAAGGAACGGACGGTATATACAGATAAAGAAGGATAAGAAGAAATGCAAAGGAATAACAATTTTTATTTTGTGTCAGCTTTTTGTGTTTGGCTTACTTTCGATGGAATAAATTGAGTCACAGAATGAGCTTCTCTTAAAAGCGGATCAATATTTTCAAATAAAAAGTTCTGGTTTTGTCGAACCCATAGAATAGTTTGGGATAAATACCATTCGGGCTAAACATCGAATCGAAACAAACGAAAAAATAGTTATTATTTTCAAACGTCCAGTAATTTTGGAAATAATAATATTTTAACAAAAATAAAGTGAAATATGTTTTGCAATTGTTTTGATAGAAAAGACAAGAATTGATATACTTTTTCAGGTCTATTGAGTTTGCTTTTGGTTTCCATGAAATGGTATTGAAATCTCTTCTTAAGCGGTGTTAGCATCAGATCGATTGGCAAATCCATACTTTCGGACGACTGGTCTCTGTTCTCAACATTCAATTTTGTATTCAAAATCCCTTTCCTTTGGATATCAATACTTAATAAAGCCTTGAAATACAGTATAAATGTATTCATTGACTCATTTGAATGGGATTTGTGTTCAGAGCCGCTAATTATCGGCCAATCGATGGCTTCGAAAGTCTCGACAAATCTCTGTCTAAACATTTTGAACAGAATTTGTTTCCAATGAATAATAATATCAAACAAATAGTCTTTAATTAAAATATTTTTATGCATTTCATCGAAAAGTTTATATTCATTGACCAATTGGTTGAACGACTCAGTGATTGAGACAACTCTTGTCTCAAACTCTTTATGATTTCTGCAATTCATGGCATTCGTCTCCAAAGAGCTGTGAATTCGTTTAATTGTCTCAAAAATGTCTAACAGTTCCGACAATTGGGCCAAAGCCTCCAATTTGTCCAAAACCGGTGAAACCGATGACAACATCGGAGACAATGTCGACATTTGTTCATCGAATTCATGTCGAGATCTCTTGAGGCGATCAATGCATTCTTGAATGGCCTTGACTTCTGATTCTGTGGTTTCGATCATTTCATTGAATTCTGTGTTCAAATCCAATTGATTGACACAATTCTGGTCTACACTTAAACGCATTAATATATTATTCAATTTCAACAACAGTTGTGAGTATTCTCTACTCATTTCACTCGTTCTGTCACTCATTTTATTTCACTCTTTATTATAATTATATTATAATTAATAATAATTAAAATTAACTCAAAATATAATATAATTAATAAAATATATTTAAATTCAATGAATTGCAGAATAAGTTGAAAACAGAGTAAACGTGTGTTTGAGTGGATTCACACCAATGGAGCCAAAGCTCACTTCAATTCAATGTCTACTCAATAACAGAATATTTATTTACTATTTCTTGGCTTTTCATTGGTTTAGAATTGGATGACATCATAAAAGGCGCAGAATATTGAATGCAATGTAAGCCCTGTTTTACACACTGTATGGACAGTGCGTTTGAGAATAAGCTTAAAAAATTGTCTCTCAATTTAGTTTATATTGATTTATAAATGATTGCAATCATATTATAGGCCATTCCGGAGCTAATGCTCTAAACTCTTATTATTATTATTGAAATGGCTGTCCATTTGTTAGACTATATGTTTAGTTCTTTTTAGTTGTTTTTAACCCTAATGTCTACTTTCTAAGACCTGTATCACTTGATTGCAGGGCTGTCAGACTCGTCAACTCCAGGGGTGGTCAGACTCTGATTTTGTCCAGGGGGTCATGCCTCGAGCCAAGGTGAACTTTTTATTGCAGAAAACCTATGTCTACAAGGTTCGAGGATGAGTTAACCGAATCTCATTGAAAATAAGTTAATTTTACAAAATATATGCAATAATTGAATTGTCAAACAATAATAAATTGTGAATTTCATAAGTAATAGTTGATGGATGCAATAGCACCCATACAACCAAAACATTATAATTTCGTTTTTGTTTTATTTGAGAATAATGTTAGTCTCAATTAACTGAAGTGCCAGGATCAGTTCAGATTATAGCATAGGTTGGGCTTTTATCAAATCAGAAGAGCTCAGACTACTAGTATCATAGTTTAGGTTATTATGCATACAGTGCTATACAGTGTTAGGTTCGGTATATTCTGATCATTGAATCTAATTTTGATGCGAAATGATCTGCGAATTCAATTGATTTTAAACATTTGTGACTCTATATACCTGTGTATATACGGTGTAGCTATACTGACCTGAGCTCCTGTTATACACAACGTCTAGTAATTGTGAATAAATAATAATTAATAAACTTTTATTCAATAAATTATTTGATTCAAAACTGATGCAAAATCATCGAAAGAAATAAGAAATTATCAAAAATAAGAGACAGGTATTACTCAGATTGAAACAGATTAGCCATCCGTACAATTCATACTGAATTAGCTTTAATTCAATAATTATAGCAAAAGTTTTAATTCTTTATCCGATATTTAACTTTTGGTTTGTAACCAAATTCTTACAAAAATTCATATTTTATGAGTTTATCACTGAATGTAAACGTAATTCTGAAGTAATTAATTGTCAGAATATTCATTTAGATTCATATGAGTTCATCAGAATATGTCCCGGAGTATGAGTCATATGTTTCAGGTTTTAAATCATACGGAGATTAATGTTTAATTTATGGAAATTTATTTTATGAAATATTTTCTCAATGCAATTGTCATTTCATTCAGCGATTAATATATTATATTTTTGATTTTATAACAACAGTAATATACAGGGCTTCTCAGAATATGCGCCTGATTTGAATCTTAAAGTACAGAAAAACTACAGGGGGTACAATATTGAAGTCGGTCTTATTTGAAAGAGTAATAGTGGGGGTTTGATATAAAAATATATGAAAAATATCCTTGCACAATTCAAGGCGCTAAATTTGAAAATACTGAAATATTGACTTTTCTATTAAGAATATGATAAAAATTTGATTTGATGGCCAGTACCAAATTCACATAAATTTTCCAAAATCATCTACTTCAAATTGATCAGTGACAAATCTGGTATCACTTACATCTCGAAAATTTGCGTCTGATTCGAATAAAATGAGTTTTGCTCACAAATTTGATTATTGATTAAAACACATTAATTCAAAATTTTTTTTAATCTAGCGTCTTGAATTGTTCTAGAATATTCCTCATATAAAATTTTATTGAACCCCCACTATCCCTCTTTTAAATAAGACCAACTTCAATATTGTACCCTCTGTAATTTTTTTGTACTTTAAGATTCAAATCAGGAGCCTATTCTGAGAAGCCCTGTATATAAGCTATATAACTTATAAACTTGATAAAATCTTGACTTTATCAAAATTAAGCTGAAATCCGTTCAAAACGTAAAAAGTTTGAATCTAATGAGCTAGCTAACCTGTAACTACTGTAGATTACTGTAAATATCAGTATAAATTATAGCGAAATTAATTATATTTGATCATGGTGCACTTTTTCTATTAAAACTGCTGTCCATATACTGTATTCGAATAAAAGAAGTAAATTTTGAATTTCATCTCTGGTTCAATGGTTGTAATAGTGTAGTCAATAAATATGGGCCCATAAGTGGCTTCGAATCCTTAATTCTCTTAATGTGTCTCTATTTAGATGGCATTATAGCACAACATATTAGACCTAAGTCTGAGGCTGTACTGTACGTACGGAACGACTTTATTCCTACAATAAGTGTACTCACAGTCAAAGCCAAAGCCTTAATCGAGAAATGCTTAAGAAATGATCGAATCTATTATTCTTTGCAAATCTATTTCTGATGGAAATAAAGAAAACAAAAGGAATAGCATTTCCAACGAAGAAGTTTTGGTAATTTCTTAGACAAATCTGGATAATGGAAAACGTCTTAACTTTATGTTTAGAACCTTTTAAAACGATTGCATTGAATCTCCTTTTTTGCCTAAAAGTCAGTTTAAGCTCAATATTCCGATAGATTTAATTGTAGGCATAAATAGATTTGAATGGATTATCAATTATCCGGAGATTTGGATCTAATATTGAGGTCAAAAACATTGCCGCTTATGATATATTGTCTAATATATTGCTGGCACTGGTCCGGATCAGTTTTAATGGCTGTTAATTTCTGGGACAAACCCTGTGTTCGCTATTTCTACCACCAATTTATCACTTCTAAGAACTAAGGATTTGCTGTCCTTTTGCTGTTCATTACAATTATCATTATTTAGGCCACTCTTCAGACATGTCCTTACGATTCAGAAGACATGAATGAGACGAAAACACATTAATAAATGGGTTGGCTATGAGTGAGAATCCCTTTCCATTTAGTTTACTTAAACTTATTTGTGTGAAAACATTAGAAAACAAATGAATTTCTGCACAAAATAAAAAAAGATTAACAGATCGTAAGAAATATCAAGAGAGAGAAGGGGAGAGGGAGAGAGAGAGAGAGAGAGAGAGAGAGAGAGAGAGAGAGAGAGAGAGAGAAGGAGAGAGAAGGGGAGAGAAGAAGGAGAGAGAAGGAGAGAGAAGAAGGAGAGAGAGAGAGAGAGAGAGATTGAATTTGTGCGTCGATTCTAATGTATTGATGTAACCTCTCTTAAATAATTATATGAGTTTTATACGTAATTTTGTGCCAGAATTCAAATTGAAAAGATTTAATATATATTTCAGAGCCAAGAAAAACAGAACCTAATTGTACTGAATACTAACTGCAAAGTATTTTTGCCGGACTCTAGAAAGTTGTACCTGTACCATTGGATCTGTTTGACTATTGGTATCTGAACATAAGCCGACATTACAAAGTTCCAGGGCCGTTTTGATGCATTCATTATACTAATAGCTAATCACTATTAACTCGGGCGGACAATGTGTCAAATTTGGCACAAATTGAGGATCATTTAAAAATTACATTTTCTTCAATAAAAGAAACAGATCTGTACTACTGTACAGTGTTTGTCGATTAATGTACAGAGTTAAAATTTTACCTTGCAAGTTTTGAATCGTTTATCACAGGAAAACTACAAAGGGTACAGAATTGAATCTAATCATATTTCAAAGGGGGATAGTGGGGGTTCGATAAATATTATAAATGAAAAATATCCTTGCGCACTTCAAGGCGCTAGATTCGAAAAAGCTGAATATTGAATTTTCTATTTGAATCTTAAATTATGCAAAAATCACATGAGGCAATAAATTGAATCTGCTCTCATTTAGAAGAAGGATAGTGGGGTATGTTAAAAATTTTATCTGAAAAATTTCCTTGCTCAATTCAAGGCGCTAGCTTCAAAAAATGTTGAAATATTTTTTAATCAATAATCGCTCAATCAATTAATTTGCGATTAAAACACATTTTATTCGAATCGGACGCAATTTTTTGAGATAAAAGCAGCACCAGATTTATCATTGATCAATTCAAAGAAGACAATTTTGGAAAATTTATGTGAATCTAGAAATGGCGATGAAATCAATTATTTGCCATATTCTTCATAGAAAAGTAAATATTTCAGCCTTTTCGATTCCAGCGCCTTGAATTGTGCAAGGATATTTTTCATATATAATTTTTATCGAACCCCCACTATCCCTCTCTCAAATAAGACTTGATTCAATTTTATACCCCCTGTAGTTTTCCTGTGTTAAACGATTCAAAACTTGCAAGGTAAAATTTTAACTGTGTATATTTGTATGCCGTATAAGTCAGTTCCGACACTTCCTATTCATATAATCAAAGTTTAATTGAATATACTTTTAGTTTTCTTTCATATTTATGTATTTGTTAATAAACGTAAAATACTTGGAAGTGCATTGATGTATGCGAACGCAAATAAACAATAATTACAGATATTTCAGCAATTTTGGGATTTTTCGAGTCATTGTTTTCTTCTCTCTTCCAGTCCTATCATTCAAATAGATTGAGAGAAAAGTCCTTAAAATTTTTGAGAATAGCTGTGAAAACTTGATCTAATCGTAAAATGAATGTTTGAGCCATTTATCTCAATAAGTGTGTTGTTATCGATGATAGCTTATCATAATTGTGCACATATTGTGTTCATATAGTATATGCAGTAATTCAAGAATTCGTTCAATAATTTAATTCTCGTTAATTTTTAATCAGAACAGTGAACACCGTTTGAATTTGAATGAGCTCTGAGTACTGAGTGCTTAAAACAGATTAATTTCGACGGAATTTAATTTACTTGAAAACAATTCAAATGAAATTTTTGATATTTCTAACCAAACAAATCCTTAACTCTGAACCATATTCTGCAATGTGTCAGAGCATTCAAAAAATTATAATTATTCATAGCATGAATCAAAATATTTATTATATTATATTATATTATATTATAATACTATTATTAGAACTAATTTTTATCGTAGCCAGAGATGAGCCAAGTGTGCCCGGGCATTGCCTATTCAATGCCATTTTTCTGTAAACCGATTGATCTGGCTTAAGATTTATATCAATAGGATTTTATCGAATATATTGACCCCATTATATCCCAATGGCATTGAGCTAGGATGTTTTATGTAAGACTGTTGACCGCATCTCTGATTTTATCATTCAATTTAGATTTGATTTGACTGAAGTCGACTCAAGTCTATTGATTGAATGAATAGAATTTAATATAAACATTGAAAAAACGCAAATATTATTCATTTTTGTTTATGAATTCAAATCAATTCAAAATAAAATATATTATTCCTTAGATTAGAGTTTACTTTCGTATTCATTATAGACTTTTTACTTTCGTTTAAATAGTTTTTAGTCATTTAGTCGTTGGCCTAAACTTTGATTTATTTGTCATTTAAACGGATTGGTCATAAATGATCTGACAGTGAGTCGAACACTAGGTTAGCATCAGTTTTAAATCAATATATAGAATAGAAATCTATTTTTTAAATATGTTTGCATTCACTCCAATAGTTTTGATTTTACTTATTTTTTTGGTTATAAATATTTGATACGCGAATCGCTCACTAAAAAAGTATCGGATTCTCAAATGGATTATTTCCAAGAAATTTCAATTTGCAAACATAGCTAAAAATACATTTGAAGCAGTATACTTTTTGTATTGCTTATCATTCAAGGCAGTCAATAGACAACGAAAATCTAATTCAAATAATTACACATAAAGTCAGAATCTGTGCCTTAAAAGCTCTGAATAAGACCGAGTCTATGAATCAATTGCTTACAAATAGTTTAATAATGTGCCGAACCTTACAATCAAACCATAATTTAAATCAATTTGTTTATACTGTATAATACAATTGTTCGGCAAACAGAACCGTTGATATGTCGGGTGCGAGCAAACCGTGTATAAAGAAATGTAAGTTCATATTGAATCGATAGGAATCACCCAATTATATAGAGCTATAAATGTTGTGGTTTAAAAATTATACACTAAACTACATTTGACAGAAAGTAGGATATGCCAAATAAAGGTTTTTACGGCGCGAACTGAATAGTTGTTCCCCTTATAGTTCCCCTCCCATTGAAATAGTATGGGGAAAAATCTAAAAATTGAATAAAAATTGCACCCTCCTACTACCGCGTGAGTTTTCAACGACTAAGCAAGCTACTATAATAGTGTTACAAGATAGCATTTGCAAAAATTATTACTTATTATTTGATCATGCTTAAAATGAGAATTTTTATTTGTTTACTCTGAAAAAATTACCTAATTGAAGCTTCAATTTGTGTTCAAGATTATAAATATTACCAAGCCATTATATATTTTGACGGCAGAACAAAATCCTAATTAATTTACAAGGCTTAATATTGAAATTTCAATAATCTTGATGATATTTGTATAATACATACAGTCTTGGAAATAACTAAGTACCGTTACGGAAACTCGAATAACTTTTGACTGGGTTATTTGATTTTCAATCTGTTTTCAGCATTTTGTAGCCTGATAATGGTCAATTCTGAAAATATGCTGAATGTCATATAAATCACCCTTGAAGCTTGATCAATTTGAAATTAAATTTAAACTTGGTTTAGCGAGGTCATTTTTAGATACAAGGTAGTTTTAACAATCGAATCGATGTAGAATTTTACCAGGATTAAGAATATTACCTTGAAATTATTGTAGCTTGCATAATTTTTAAGTTATTTAATTTTAAAGAAGCATACACTATGAATATTGCTTAGCATTAACTATTGCGTCATTAGTTGTGGTAAACGTAACTTTTTGTTCGATTTGATTACAATTTATTTATCTAATTAAACCTTTGTCTTATGCACAACGTGAGCTTAAATTTCGCCAATTCATCAAGTTAAGGGCGATGTATAATACTAAATGGAAAATCCTCAGATTAGTTGGTAAATTTTCAAAATTATTATCAAGACTATTTTAATTAAAAAAAATAATTTTTTAAGGCATTAACGAAAAGACGTTTTATAAATTGTGTCAAATCGATGATAACGAAGAGTTGTTCATCACTCTTCCTAGAAGTGGTGGACCAATGAAGAAGACCACAGATGAAGACAACATTACTCAAAGAGGGGGCTGTCTAAAAGGCTGTTCAAAATCAATTTTTGAAATCGCATTTTAAAATCAATTTCCGAAATTACATTTTGGCCACTATTTTATTTTCACTTTTAGAAAACACTTTTTTGACACCACTTTTTTGGCATCACATTTTTCAATCACTTTTGACGGGAAATTTAAACTTGATTTAAAACTAGAATTTTATTCATTGTATTTTGCAAATTGAACCTGTTCAATTTTCATATGCTATTTTTCAATTACTTTAATAAAATGCTAGTTTTGTATCAAGTCTAAATTTCACATCAAAAGTGATTGAAAAAAGTGATGCCAAAAAAGTGATGTAAAAAACTGTTATTTTAATGTGAAGTTAAAAAAGTGGCCAAATTGTAATTTTAGAATTTGATTTCAAAAATCGATTTCTGAAATTGATTCCTAAAACTTTTTAGACAACCCCCTCTAGGAGAAGTCGCGCTCCAAAACAATTGGTCTAATATGGAAAGACTCAGACAATCATCTGTCATTGAATCCAATGAAAGGATTGCTCCTGTTTCTGACCGAACCATTCGCAATCAACTTAGAGATCAAAGTTCATCGATAATCAAGTTCAAATTTAACTAAAACTCAATTCAAATTCAATTTATTTTAGGAGTAAGTCATAGAATACCTGCCATCAAAGAAAGACTCAGAGAATGTCGAGAGACGATTGCAATATGCAAATCAGCTCTTTAATTGGACGTTTTGTGACTGGCCCCTGGTCATATTCATTGAGGAATTTAGTATATCTACTGGAGATTCGTGTCGGCTTTGCGTTTGGAGAGAAACGGAACTCGAAACGAAGAGAAAAATATTGCTTTGATTCAAAACACACGTCGATTCAGTGTTTCATTCATTGCTTGGTAATAATTGTATTAAAACTTTTCAAATAAAATAACATTTTTTTTATTAGTTTTAGCTTTCATGGGATCGGACCCATTTATCGAGTGGAACGTTTGACTAAAGAGTCTTATACGGATTTTTTGGAAGACTCTCTAATCCCATACATCGAAGAATATTACGAAGACGGAAATGTCTTATTATTGCACGATAACCACCCAGTGCACACATCCAATCATGTGAATGAATGGATAAACGAATATATCGGGAATATTGAAGATTTTGTGATTCCACACCCAAGGTAATAATTATTGCATTAACTTATAGAATACATTGCTAATTATAGATACTATAGCTATGAATAAAAATTGACCTAATTATCTTCTAATGCCAAAATTATTTGGATAAAAAATAAATCAAATGTGTACCATTGGTAATAACTTTCATTCTTATTCCAATTGACAGTCTATCGCCGGATCTCAATCCAGCTGAAAACGTTGGCGCAATGTTGAAGTCTGGAATGAGCGCCCGATTATCAACTCAACTGAAGAGTTGTGAGGAGCTATAGAAAGAGCTCATCAAAATATGAGTCAGGTTGAATTTCGCCAATTCTTTATTAATTTATTGAATTCAATGCCCAATCGATTTAAAGAAGTAATGGATTCAAGAGGAGGGCATACTAGCTATTGATAAAATTGAATTCCTCTTAATTCTATAACTCTATAATTCTATTGTAAATTATCATTGCTAATTCCATTATTATTTATTTCATAATTCATTAATTGCATTACATTAGTAAATAAATTTTCATATTTTTTTTGTTCACATCAAAATCATATAAAAATTGTATAACTCAAATTTTATGCAAGGTACAATAATTTCAATGTGATATTCTTAATTCTGGTAAGATTCTGCATCGATTCCATGGTTAAAACCACCTGATATCTTTAAAATTGATCTTGCTAAACTAAGTATAACTTTATTGATAAATTGATCAAGCTCAAAGTGTGATTTATTTGACCATCAGCATATTTTTAGAATTGATCATTATCAGGCTACAAATTACTGAAAACAGATTGAAAATCGAATAACCCAGTCAAAAGTAATTCGAGTTTACGTAACGGTACTTAGTTATTTCCAAAACTGTATGCTCTGTATATCTGCTGGCATACAGCTGTGTTGGTCTGTTGACATCCACCTATTTAGTGCTGCTGACATGCAGCAGCGTTTTTTTGACCTGGATGTTTCCGCACCAGAATGCGTTGAAAGCACCGAAAGTACATGTCTCATTGAGAGTCTCACACTCTAAAAGTGCGCCACTGAGGCGCTCTTTCAACAAACAATTTAAAAATAATGCGATATTTAATATAAAATTTCTATAATTTGAGCCATTAATGCAGTGAATAGCTAATTAAAATAAATACAGGGATGACGAGTGATATGTTTTTTTAAACATTTGTTCAAGTATGTTTTTCAATATTTTTTACCTGCCAAATTAAATGCATTTTTAAATAGGTGATTTGTGATGCAATTTCAATTTGATCATGGTATAACCTGGAAAAATTGATACAAAATTGAAACGAAATAGCTTAAAAAATCTACACTTTCCTCATCTCTGTTTAATTCATAATATCTTTCACTTTATATTATCATTCATTTCGAGATTAGGTTTAATTCAGACAACAATTACAGCAAAAATGTCTAAATATTTAGAATATTTTGCTTTTTCTCTAATAAGCCGTAAGTTTTGATTTGAAATTATTTTATTTCAATTTCTATTCCAATGACTCATATTTTGTAATATATTCATATAAACAGTGTTTGTGTTCATAAATGTCTGCTATAATGCAAATCACGTCGCAATCAAAGCCTATCCGAACATAACATTAGATGATTGCGGAATCGGTAGGGAATCCAATCGCATGAGTGAAAGTTGTTTCAAATGGCATAACAACCACAATATGCTTAGCGCTATTGTCAATGGAAGGAATGCACTCGTGGGTGAAATGCCCTGGATTGCATTTATCAATTCGTCATTGTAAGTCATTACTATACAATAATAAATACTTTGTATAAATGTAACTAAACTATCTTTTATATATATACAAATTGGAGATAACTATCTTATCTTTAGTTATTAAAACTAATAATTATCGAACTTAAGTAATTTGATTTTCAAAATGTTTTAAATAAATTGTAACCGGATAATTTTCAATGTGATAATTTTTAAAATTTTCAATGAGCGCCTCAGTAGCGCACTGATAAGAGTGCACGACTCTGAGCTGGAGAGCTGGAGTTCGAGCCCTTGACCTGGTGTGCCTAGATCTGTTGGTTGCGATAAACCCGTCACCTTTCCTGTAATGTTTTAGACGCGTAGCCTTGCCTCCACCGATTCCGTAAGGTAAAAACACTGCCTGTAATCCTAGAGGCTCGACAGTGTCCCCCTAAAGGGGTTGGTGCTCGAAAATGTTGTTATGTAATTTTCACTGTTTTTATAATCTGACATCATCACTCAATGCAATATTGCAATTCAACACATCTACAAAATTAAATTTCAAGTTTTCATGTAGTTTTCATCATCAATCCGTTTTAAAATTTCATCAGGATAACAAATACCACATTAAATACCATCTTTGAACTTAACAAAATATTCTTTTAAATTTTTTTAACCACTAATGAACAATGTGGTTTAGGTATGAAATATGTGAAAAAATCAATTCCAAGCCACTATCCCAACAAACCACTATCCCGACAAGCCTCTATCCCAACAAGCCACTATCCTGACAATTCACTATCCCAACCAGCCGCAATCCCGGAAAGCCACTATCCCGACAAGTCACTATCCCGACAAACCACTATCCGGAGAAGTCACTATCACAACAAACCACTATCCCGACAAGCCACTATCCCAACAAGCCACTATCCTGACAATTCACTATCACGACATGCCACTATCCCGACAAGCCACAATACACTCAAGCCAACAATCAGAAAAGCTACTATCCTGACATGCCACTATCCCGATAAGCCACTATCCCGACAAGCTTCTATCCCAACAAAACACTATCCCGACAAACCACTATCCCAACAAACCACTATCTCAACAAACCACTATCCCGACAAGCCTCTATCCCGACAAGCCACGAACCCGACAAGCCACTATCCTGACAATTCACTATCCCGAAAAACGACTATCCCGACAAGCCACTATCCCGATAAGCCAGTATACCGACAAGACACTATCCCGATAAGCCTATATCCCGGCAAGAAACTATCACCACTACGACTATCCCGAAAAGATTATATCCCGGCAAACAACTATTACGACTACGACTATCCCTACAAACCACAATTTCGACAAGCAACTATCCCGACAAGTCACTATCCCGACAAGCCTCTATCCTGACAAGCTACTATCCAGACAAGCCACTATCCCGACAATTCACTATCCCGACAAGCCACTATTCCGATAAGCCTATATCCCGGCAGGCGACTATCCCGGCAAGTTACTATCCCGACCAGCCCCATTGCCGACAAGCCACTATCCAGTCAAGCCACTATCCCGACAAGCGCCAATCAAGACAAACCACTATCCTAACAAATCACTATCCCGACAAACCACTATCCCGGAAAGTCACTATCCCAACAAATCACTATCCCGACAAGCCACTATCCCGACAAGCCACTATCCCGGCAAGTTACTATCCCTACCAGCCTCATTGCCAACAAGCCACTATCCAGTCAAGCCACTATCCCTACAAGTTACTATCCCGGCAAGTCCCTATCCCAACACGCCGCTTTGTCGACAAGCCCCTATCCAGTCAAGCCACTATTCCGACAAGCAACTATCCCAACAAGCCACTATCCCAAGAAGCCACTATCCCGGCAAGTCACTATCCCAACAAGCCGCCTTGTCGACAAGCCACTATCCAGTCAAGCCACTATCCCGATAAGCAGCTATCCGGACAAGTGACTATCCCAACAAATCACTATCCCGAGAAGCCACTATCCCGGCAAGTCACTATCCCAACACGCCGCTTTGTCGACGAGCCCCTATCCAGTCAAGCCACTATTCCGACAAGCAACTATCCCAACAAGCCACTATCCCAAAAAATCACTATCCCAAGAAGCCACTATCCCGGCAAGTCACTATCTCAACAAGCCGCCTTGTCGACAAGCCACTATCCAGTCAAGCCACTATCCCGATAAGCAGCTATCCGGACAAGCCACTATCCCAACAAATCACTATCCCGAGAAGCCACTATCCCGGCAAGTCACTATCCCAACACGCCGCTTTGTCGACAAGCCACTATTCAGTCAAGCCACTATCGCGACAAGCAACTATCCCGACAAGCCACTATCCCAACAAATCACTATCCCAAGAAGCCACTATCCCGGCAAGTCACTATCCCAACAAGCCGCTTTGTCGACAAGCCACTATCCAGTCAAGCCACTATCCTGGCAAGCAGCTATTAAGACTACCACTATCCCGACAATCCGCTATCTCAACAAACCACTATAGCGACAGACCACTATTGTACAAAATATCTCTGGTACTACGAGTACAACAGTTCCTCATCACTTCCATCTTCCGATATTATTCCATATAATGCATAACTAATTATTGAACACACAATTTATGGTAGTAAGAGTAACATAACTTCTCTTCACATCTGGTTCCCTATATAATTCGATATAAAACAATACTTATTATTTACAATACTTATACATTTTATGAAGACCATTCAAAAGTCTATATGACTTATTTTTGAATTTGACGTCATGACAGGGAGTAAGTTTGAACAAACTCCTTCTACTCTTAATGGTCATCTGTATTGATCAAAATATTAAAATCGAATTATAGAAAAGGATTGTTACCGGAAGTGATAACTGGACTTGTCATAAATTTATTTTGTGTACAATAATAATTTATGCATTATAACGAATAATATAGAAATTTGATGTGGGGAGGAGCTATTGTGCTATTACTACAAGATATTATTGTTCGATATAATTACTTTTGAGGCGACTCAGGGGATTCACAACAGTTTGGGGGAAATTCGCTGTGCGAATTCCCAGGAGGGTTGGCTGCCACCCGCTGCCGTCTTGGTTAAAAGCAGTGATTTCGGGTTAGACCGGAACAGGGGATGACTTGCGTCACCACAATATATGTCAGATCAGTTTAGATAGTGTAACTCACAATAACATGTGTCGTCACAATGTAATGATTCAGTCAAATCGGGATTAAGGGTTTGGTAAAAACATGTTTATTCGTCCATATATTAGCTCCATTCAGGTTTCTATATAAACCGTCAGCATAACAGTTTACATTGATTTTAGGCTTAAATTGCCTTTAGATTATACTTATTTTGCATTACAGCTGATAATCATTAAGTCTTAAAAAGTTATAAAAAATAGATATATTATATATGTGAAAAACAATTCATTTTTTAGCTAATGTTTTGCTCTTTTTATCTAATTATCAAAAATCATAAATTGATTACAATTTAACACTTATTAAGTTAAGTTGGTTTTAACATTAATTATGCTTCAGTTGAGCGCATAGTTCGGTAAACATAAGCATGTGTTTGGAGTTGAATGCAAGTGTACTGTATGTGCATTTTGTTGGAGACTTTCCATAAGTCTTGACTTTATTTTACTGTTTATGTGTTTTGTCGAACTTTCCATCAGTTCTGACTTTTATTTATGTTTTGTTTCGACAAATGTCTGTCAAACTAATTGAGTAGTGTTTGGCCGATTGCCATATGAATGGCCGATCGCAACACTATTGAGTCATAATAGATAAAATATTAGACGCCGAGTGTGGCGCAGTAGTGGTGTGTTCGCACTCTGGGGCGAAGGTCCTCAGTTCGACCCCGGCCGTCTGCTCACAACTCTAAGCTTGTTATTTCATGTCATTCATAATTTTCACCCGTTGTTTAACTCGGACTCCATGAAGAACAGCTTATAGTTGATGGAACTCCGAGTATAAATATTGAAAGTCATTTATTTGTCACTAAAAAACCAGAAGTGGGCAGGAGCAATCGTAGTCGTAGTGGTTTGTTGGTATAGTGGCTTGTCGGGATTGTTTTCTGTCGGGATATTGGCTTGTCGGTATTGTGGCTTGTCGGAATAGTGGTTTGTCGGGATAGAGGTTTGTCGCGATAATAACTGTAGGAATAATGTCCCAACTCCAAACAGAACTGTACCGAAGGGCGACTTGCATCACCCCAGTTTCAGATCAGCTCCTTTCAAATCAGTTTATTGATTTTAAGACTCTCGAAATGCATATAATTAGTGCTGACTGTCTAAACATACAGTATATACAGTATAGGAATTAACTATCTGGTATTGCTAAAACTTGAATAATTTTTGAATGGGTTTTTGAAGATGTTTTCGCCAAGTTGTAGTCAGATAGAGTTCAATTTTAATAAAATTATCAATGTTTTTAAATTAACAATTTATGGTATATTTAATTAGCAACAAACCTTGACATGGTGTGTTTTGATTATCCTTTCACTTAATTAATATAATTACATAGGATCTGGATTTAGTTTTTTACGTGGATTACAAATATTTTAATGAAAATTTTCTCATTTGAATACTTTCTGAATTATTCACTACAACTTAAAGGAATTTTCAAGTTTGAATGAATATTTCTCTTAAACTATAAAAGATAAAAATATTATGATTCCGTTTTCTCAAAATATGTTCAATGTCCTATAACATCTGAAAATGACATCCATAAATTACATCAAAAATATTTTTCTTGAAAAATGAGTCACGTAATGCTTAGACGGGATTCACAGGTTTTATAGGACATTTTGTGTCGTATAATAATATGATATCAAAATAAACTATCTTGTATAGATCAAGAGAATTATTCATTCAAACTTGAAAATTCACTGATTTTATTTTTAAATAACTCAAAAAGTATCCATGTGAAAAAAAATTTACTAACCTAACCTAATCTGCATACTTCATGTCAAGTTTTGTTTCTAATTTAAGGTACCATCCATTGTTATTTTTTGAAGATTGATAATTGTATAAAAAATTGGCATTTATGTTTACAACTTGGTGAAAACATTTTCAAAATCGAATGACGCTTTCAAAAGTTGTTCAAGTTTTAGCAATCCCAAATAGTTATTTCTAATACTGTATATATTGAATCATAGCTTTTAG